>ADNK01000367.1:0-10000 GCA_000320545.1 Bigelowiella natans CCMP2755 | reverse complement strand
TTAGCTAGTCTTAGCAAACACCTCTTGCACAACGGGCGCGCGCTGCACGAAATGAATCTGTCTGCGTGGCGTGAGTGCATCTTACGACCTGTAGCTACGCGCTGCGGGCTGTACCTGTCCACACACAAACGCTACGTCGTCGCCTCAATTGCACATCATCGCAGATCAACGATGGATCCCGCATCCCGACAACATCTTTCATTTTTATGCCAGCAGCACGTGCATGGCTGGATGTAAGTCACGCGTACATCCAAACATGCTAGCATGCCTGCACGTGCAGTGCACGTCCACAAAGCGCAGCAGTACGTAGCGCGCAAATCGCGTTCTCATCACAATGACAAACGCGAGTGCATCCGCTGCAGGTGAATTGCGATGAGTTTGATTAATCAATAATGATTACATCCGTCTCACATCCCCAGCTAGCCAGCCCGTGTGCAAGGCTTCCACAACCATGTTTCACGCAGTTAGCGTTGGAGTCATGCCATGCTACTAGCATGGTCCGCTGAGCACATGCGGCACGTGGATGCGCAAGGCTAGAAGGCAGGATTGGTGTGACAAGCGTGCAGTTGCATGGAATTCGTGGGGCGTGCAGGTGAGACGAGGTCGTAGTGGGCTAGCGGGTGCGCCATTGCATTTCTCCGGCGCCGATGCCAGAGACAGCGATGATTGATGTTCGTCAATGCTAGATTGATCACGAGCAGATTAAACGCAGCGTCTGCGATGCGCGCCAACCAACGTGGCAGTGCATGCGGTCGATCGCATTGTAGACAATGTGATGTTAATGTGCACATGTGTGCACATGTGTACATGCATGTTGCATCACTGTGTCCATCATTCGTGGCTTCACGGAGCGTGCCACCAGCTCTAGACCTGTGGCTCCAGTTAGCAACATTGACCGGATTATGACTTTTTAATCAATGTGACATATCGATGCGAGCTGCGACTTGCTTGCACTTGCATGTGCACAGCATTGCATCGTGTCCAGTTCGAGCTTGACGGCGACGTGCGTGTGATCACAGCTAGCCATCATCAGATGTTGGTGGTTGTTAGTTGTTAGGTGTCGTCCCCGCGACGACTCACCCTGGGTTTCCTCTGCTTCGCCTTGAGTTGCCGGGCGTATTTGTCGATTTTTTTCAAGCTAATCTTGACCACAGCGCGTGGCATTTTCCAGCCCCCCTTGCCGGTGGAAGTTGAATTATCGTCGAAATCGTACGATTGTTGTAAAGCTGCTGATGTAGATGCTGCGGAGGCGCGCTTGCCATCGCCGGTTTCTTCCTCCTTGTTTTTTTGCTGTTGTAGCAAAGCTTTCATCCCACCCCGGTCTATCTCGAGGCGCTGCGGTAACAGCAACCGCAGCCACTGTTGCGTGATGGGGTCCAATCCAATGTCTGTGTAGGCGTAGTACCAGTACGGAAGGCCGAGATGCAACACTAGCAATCGAAAGTAGTTTGTGAAGTTTTCGGCTACGAAGTACCACTTGCACGAAAGGGCTTGGAACCACACCTGCGGCTTTTGCGTGTCGCCATTCTGGTAGAGCAATGCAATGCGCCCTCCGCGACACGTTGCATCAATGTCAAATGCCGCCAGAGCCTTTGTGATAAGAGGGGGGACGGGGGGGGGGAGAGAAATGACAGAAAATGAAGAATGAGAAACATAAACGAGTCGTGTAAGCCCTCCCTCATGCTAGAGCATTAGAGTGGCGCCTCAGCCGTCGATTCTATCGAACTGGTTGCTAACCTTTGAATCTTGATCAGTACGGTCCTTCGAAGAACCTTCGTCATCCTCCTCGTCGCTAGACTCTATCTCGACACTGAGTGTGTGGTTTCAGAGTTTGTTTATGTGTGTGTCCGCGTGTGTGTGTCCGTGTGTGTTTCCTGTGATATCATCCTTTTGCAATATCTCAAAACCCTCAAGTTACTTTAAACCCTCTCCCGTCGCCCATACCTGTCCTGAGCCGCGATCGTAAATTTTGTCAGCGAAATCTGTTTCAACTTGTGAAGAGGGTTCACCTGGATGCACCTGCAGGTGTGTATATGACACTTATCAACATCTTCATCTTCACTCCTCTCAGTCCCCTTTTTGATTGGGGAGGACGCGGCTGCTTACCCGACAGGATGGTTGTCTTGCTTATGAGCTGCAGTCCACTGAATGCAGAGGCCATCACTCAGAAGGAAGAAGTTCTTCAGGTCGCTCGGAAGCTTATAGGGAGAATTGTTGGTCTCCCATTCATCAAGATCCGCCAGAGTCGCGGGAATTCTTTTCGATCGCTGGGGGTCGGGGGAGAACACGCGTTAACGGTTTCATCGATCTTGGGTTGTCACTGAAATGAACGCTAGCTGCCAGAAAAGGGGGCGGGGGGACTACCTGAACATTCTTAACTGCTGGTCGCGTTTTGAGGAACTCCTCAACATTGAGCGTAACGAAGTCTTCCTTGGCAGAAGAGGCGAGCGGCCGTTGAACGGCCGCCTTGGCCTCCATCGCCGTCACCGAATCGATTTACTCCAATTTCTTGCTTGACGACAACGGCAAAAGGATGACGGTAGTACATAACCTCCTGTACTTTTTGCGCACAGCAATTTTTCCAAAACGACATGGATTAAGAAGAATAGTCAATGTGTAACGAGAAAAACTAGCACGATAGCAGCGCCCCTCGCCCGTTTCGTCGAAATCAGCATATATCTCCGTTGATATTCTTTGGCGACATCAAAATAATCCTGTCGCAAGAATATCTTTATTCAAAGGACAAGCGGCGCACTTGGTAATGCGGTATAATTGGAAAATTAATTAGATTTCTATATTGCGTCATGGAATTATTTTCAAAAAAATATCTATTTAGGAGATATTCTTCTCATTCGCAGGGCTCGCTAATCTGAAAGGCACTGTCATCGACAGTTTCATCTATAGGTTCCTTCCCCCTCCCCCTGTTTTGCCATAGATCTCCGGGCATAGAGGGAAAAACAACAATATAGTATTGGCCCGCATTTCCAATTAAAATATTTTCCCGCATACGTATTTGGAAGGGTTGTGATAGAGTACTGGGTCTCCCAAAGTTGATCTTGTGCATCGAGTTTGTTGCAAGCCCAAGGCATTTGAAAGAGGCAGAAAAGGGATAGGGATGCGAGTGTCTTCGCAACCCAATCGCTGCTTGCCTCTCAATTGCGAGACAGTTTCTTTTATCCCATTTTTTTTCAAACATGCGTACGTAGCAGTGAGCTTGCACGTTTTGCCCCCTGCGCGCCTATCAGTGGCGACTTCAGGGCTTCCAAATCGTGCCAGATAGCTATTGTAATCTGGGCGCTTACTTGTACAGACTATGTACTTGTGAGAATCAGTCGACAGACAAGTGAAACACAACGAATGCTATCCCAATTTTTTCCAAACATACGTATGTAGCATAGAGCATGCACGTTTTGCCCCCTGCGCGCCTATCAGTGGCGACTTCAGGGCTTCCAAATCGTGCCAGATAGCTATTGTAATCTGGGCGCTTACTTGTACAGACTATGTACTTGTGAGAATCAGTCGACAGACAAGTGAAACACAACGAATGCTGTTCAAGCGAATAAGATACGTATTATTATTATTGGACACGGGATAGATAGTTCTGGTGCGCAAGCGAGCAACATTGAGCGATACATAAATCCTTGTTTTCTCCTCTCCCCTTCTTCTTCTTCTTCTTCTTCTACTTCTACTTCTACTACTACTTGTTCGCTGCACCCACAGCCATGATGGATGACGACGAAGGAGGACCAGACGTCAGTCTGAAAAGCCTCACAAACCCTCAAAACAACCCCGGAGTGCATGCCTTTGTGGTTATGAACGAGGCCGGTAATTACCTTGATTGTGCGTTCGGTAGCTAGATGAGAAAGATGCGTACATGTGGGAAGATGTTTATTGTTGGCTGGTGTCATTCCTCTAATCGACTCGCCCATTGTCAAACACAAGCACGGATGAAAAACACACACACACACACGCACACACACACACACACACACACACACACACATCACCACACAGGCACACCCAAACACATTCACACGCTTACTCGTGCAGGCATTGCGGTCAAGGCGAGCAACAATTTATCTACGAAGATCCAGGGCCAACAGCCGGTTCCAAACGATAGGGCAGCACACTACGCTGCGAACGTCGCCCTTCTCCTTAGCAAAGTCAAGGCTGGACTTAAGAAGGAGGGGGAGGAGGAGGAGCAGGTGCTATACTCTTATTACGTACTATTCATATCATAT
The DNA here is from genome assembly GCA_000320545.1 of Bigelowiella natans CCMP2755. NCBI lineage: Eukaryota > Cercozoa > Chlorarachniophyceae > Bigelowiella > Bigelowiella natans. The sequence continues at coordinate 5,759 of ADNK01000367.1, read as the reverse complement.
ATGAGCACATATTATGTATGCATGTGTTATAAGATACAACTGTCCCCAAGGTCATTTTGTTCTGTGAGCTACGACGCGGGGTTATTTATGTACATGGGGGCGAGCGGGGTTTTATTCCTCTGCCTTCGGTGTCAAGGCGGTGTGAAAAATAGCGCCAACCGTGATTTTTCATTTGCGATGCAGGATGCCCTCGAGAGCATACGCCTTCGAACCTCAACGAATGAAATCATCGTAGTTCCCGGTAAGCGTGATTCTAACTCTCTCTCTCTCTCTCTCTCTCTCTCTCTCTATCTCTATCTTTCTCTCTCTTACCCACACACAAAACACCCAGAATGTGCATATTTCATCACAGTGCATCTCTCCCGTTTGTTTAATGCGCTCGGCGCAAAAATGAACGATCTCCTAACGATCGGAATTTTGTTTATCTTTTGCTTAGCTGAAAAGTACACCATCATAGTCATACACGAGCCTTTCAAGAAGAAGGAGGATAAGAAGGAGGAAAAGAAAGAGGGTGAGGAGGAAAAGGAGGAGGAATAAGACTCCTGCCGCTGGTGCTACTACTACCAGTACTGTGTAGACGGGGAGTAGAGCGACAGACGCAACAGCTCTTGCGTGAACAACTGCGTTCTTATTTAGATTACCCTAGCTACTCCATGAATGGTTTGGAAAAAACAACTGCCCCAGCAGGTTGTTCAAACATACGCGGAATGTCTCTTGTTGGATCATCGCCATTACATACTTATGAAGTCTAGACGTACGCGTATGATGAACGATGCACACGAGCAGCTAGCGAAGCACGCGCGCGTGCACAACATGCACATCTGCATTGGCATGGACATGCATGGTTACGCATCATGCGATGCCCGCCGCACAAATCGTCCCGTATATGTTCAGACATGCGTGTCTTCGGGTGCTCCCGGTATACACGTGTGCATCCATCCGTGCTACTAGTGGCTACGATGCATGAGTGCACGTTTAGCGCGGTTGCACAGCAGCATATGAATCTAATGATGCGTGATGAACGGCAATCGTGCTACAAGCGACGACATATGTTACACATAGCAGTCGTCGTACGGGTGACGCGATATCTAACGATGTCCATTTTCACGTGAGCTAGCATGCACGCATGCACGCACTGATGCGCGAAATACGCGACATTCAGGACCGAAAAACATGCATTTGTTTGCATGAAATGCCAAACACAAACAAGCGGAGACCAACAGATTCAACATTAGCGCTGTAGCCGCTGCTTTGCACAGCTACATGAGGATGACCGTTGAATAACAAATTTAATTTGATTTGTTATGCCCGTCTTGCATGCACATAGCTACATTAGGGTCACGCAATTCAAAAAATTGAAGAAAATTGAACTGTGTTATTCATTACATCCATCTGTTGTATATACGTGTAGCGACACGATACGTGCATGCGTGGGCCTGTCAGATTAGCTTTATTTGCATTTATCCGGGCTGCCCCTACGATGGTGGCATGCATAATAGCCATGCAGCCGTCATTGACGAAGGGCGACGACGTGGTTTGTGATAGGGTCTCGTACACAGCAGCGTCCGCTTTCAAGCACAACATAGCCTAATGATGATTTCGGTGATCATAGTGACGAAGGTGATGCTTAAGAGATTATGATGGCATGTAGCACGCATGATGGTGACGATGGCGAACGTCACCGATTCGAATATTGTAGTAATATTAGTGATAATATCAGTAAAAACCAATAAAAGTATATCGTCGTCGCGTCTGTAGCGGTTCGTGGTCGTGTAAATAACGCACCTTGCGCCCATCCCTTCATACTGCTCAGATTCCCAACCACCTGGATTGATCGGTTGTCGCGCAATGAGTTGTCATTATCAATGTACAAGATGCGGCGAAAATACGGATAAGTGGGCCGGCAAACGTCAGCATCGAGAGACAGCCCCTCCCCCCGCCCTCCCCCCTAACCCACCCCCCTTGACCCCTGTACCTTTCTCCTTGAGCCAAAGAATTCATGTCGCGCTACAGGATCTCTCCATATCTCGTGCCTAATTGAGGGGGCGGGGAGAGGGGGGAGGAGGGATTGGTAGCCATTATCAACACTACAATTACTACTACTACTACTACTACTACTACTACTACTAGCAATAATAACAACTTGCGGCTCTTGCATTTTGCAACTACTACTGCTGCTGCTGTTAGTGCTGCTTTTACCCTAGCGCCAAACATTGTCGGTCGTTGATAACGATCGATGACGACGGCGCCGACACTCCCCTCTCCTCATCGTTTCCTTGCTCCTCCAACAAGAACGAATACACGCTTTTGCAGTTGCTGGCGACGATAAGCCGAGGAGGACGCTCCTTCGCCTCCGCTCCGCCCCCCCCCTCATCATGCCTGCCACTACCAACCAAATCGATCGGGAATTGGTAGCGGGCATGGGGTCTGCAGCTGTCGCTGAGCACGGGGTGGTAGGGGGTAATCATGAGCCCTTTCGGGAAGCAAACCATCGAGCAGCTGCTCCCTGGAAAAGTAACAGTATGATGGCCATTGCTTCGGTTTATATTATGAAATGATAGGATGCTAATGGTGATTCGGATGATGATGATGATGATGATGATGATGTTGGTGACGAGCGTACGTCGCACACAGCACACACAGCACACACAGCTGCTAACGCTTCACCAGCACCGCGCGGGGCAATCGTTTTGACCCAAGGCACGCCTGCAGCAGCACGCGACGCGCCATTGTCTACTACGACTCCCTCCCGCCTCCCCACATTCTTTTCCCTCCACATCTATCTATCTATCTATCGACGACCGTCGTTGATAAGCGTCTTGACGACACATTGGATCTTGGCGTGTGTGACCCGCGATGACGATGGCGATGATGATGATGATGACGATGATGATGATGATGAGACGACCCAGTCGCCCGCCCTGACGTCACGCACCGCTTTCCACCCGCCACCTGAGGGAGAGAATGAAGGAGGAGGAGGAGGAGGAGGAGGAGAAGATGAAGCGAAAATCCGTGCTCGAGCTGGGACGTGTGCATTTTTAGACTCGGTGGCTTTTGTTTCGTCAACCATGTAATTTACTGCTGCTTCTTGTTTCTGTACTTCCTCCCTCCACCCCTCCTCCACAATACCTTTGAGTTTGACCTTCGAGCCGCCCGAGAAGCAAGGCGCGGCAGCGCTGTAATACGAGCTCATCTGCACGTTGGCTGACGAATGGGGTGGGGGGATGAGGATGATGGGGACGCTGATAAATGAAAGGAGTCTAATGTGCTTTACACACACACGCACACACACACAGAGAGAGAGAGAGAGAGAATATCCCATTCTCACATTGAGCGGGCTGTTGTCCGGTGATCTTAGCGAACTCCTTGATGTGCACTGGAGTAGCACCACCACCAGCAGCAGCAGCAAAGACAATGGCAAAAAAAAAACCAACAACAACAACAACAACAACAACAACAACAACAATATCAGCAGCAGCAGCAGCAGGAGGAGGAGGAGAAACAGACGAGTGTACACGAGTCGATGATGAAGAATGCGTTTTCGGTTGCGCGATTTGGAGGGTGGTAGTGGCAGCGTCGTCGTCGTTGTTGTTATTGTTGTTGTTGGTGGTGGTGGTGCTGGGGGAACGTAGTACATGGTGTGGGAGGGGGGAGCGACAGAAACAAGTCGTCGCACACCTAAACCAATACCAGCCAGCGTTACAACCAAAGCGAACAACAGTTGAAAGAGAGAGAGAGGGGGGGGAGGGGGAGGGGGAGGGGGGCAGAGAAAGTCTCCAAACAACACATGAGAAGCAATACGCACATCCCGGACGCGGTCAAAGGTCTTTCCCGCATATCCCTGCACACCAGGATCCTGGTAGGTGTGATGGCGGAGAAGAAGTACAGAGCACACGATGAGTGGGAGAGGGGGATTGTAAGCTAGAGAGAGAGGGGGGGTGGGGACTATGCATTGAGAAAGGAAAAGCCAGAATGATGGAACACACACACACACACACACACACACACACACATGAAGTCTTCCAACCTTGAAGTTGTTCGTGATTTGAAGGCGGTGTGCGCGGGCAAGGGAGGGCAAGTAGTGGACCTGCAAAAACAGCAAACACCACGACAACGCCAATAGCGAGGAGTTACGATAAATAATACGATGATGATGATGATGATGATGATGATGATGGAAAGAGAGGGGACGACCGGTGAAAGCATGTGTGCATACAATATATATATATATATATATATATATATATATATATAAAGAGAGAGAGAGAGAGAGAGAGAGAGAGAGAGAAAGAGAGAGAGTTTGTTTATATGCATTTTCCCGTGTAGTGGTTGCGTTCGCCTCACCCCCCACTTCTTGAAGTACTCCTCTTTCGAGACCGCAGCTGTGGTAAATGATTACACCGCATTATAATAGACTCAATTAGTGCCAGAGGAGGGGAGTAGGGATAAGCTAAATATGTATGTATGCATGTATATTATATATATATATATATATATATATATATATATAAATATATGTACATGTGCATATGTACATTTAAGTAAATATTTATATGATTACATGTTATGTGCGTGTGTGTGTGTGTGTGTGTGTGCGAAGACAGGCGAGAAGTCCCCCCACTGCTCCCCCCACCCCCCCCTCTCTTTGCTCATCATCGTCTTCTTCCTGTCCTCAAGAAGAGCTCATCACACTCCCCACTGCCTATTGTTGTTGTTATCGATGTCATCATCGTACTTGCAACTTGGCCTTCAAGGTCCTCTAGAAGTGCTTGGAGGAATTTGCTCTTGGAGGAGGAGGAACCCCCCTCCCCAACGAGCTTCTTCCCCTCGTCGATCATCGACTCAACGACCTATGCACGCACAATGATGGAGATCAAGAACACGATGATGATGATGATGATGATGATGATGATGAGTGTGCATGTGCATGTGCATGTGTGTGTGTGTGCTTGAGCGCGCAACGAATAATAACCTTCTTGGCAGCTGCGACGTCGATCTCCCCACCTTTAGCCTTGCCGACGGAGACTGCCTCCAATATCTAACAACGGAGTGGGAGAGAGCAAGAGAACGAAGAAGAAGAAGAAGAAGAAGAAGCGACGAAATTCGTGAAATTGCTTCTTGCTGTTTGATGCTTGATACTACTGCTACTACTGCTGCTACTATTCCTATCTGCTATAGCTGCGGCTTACCCCTGAAACGGCCATGGCCCTCATGATGGCCTCTAGGGCAAAGCTCCCTTCTTTGCAGGGTGCGCGCCAGTCGCCCTGATTGTGTGGTGGATGATGATCGATGAAGGAATGATGATAAATGTATACACATATATGTAGATATATGCATATATACACACACATAATATCGATATCGCTGTCTCTATCATCATCATCATCTCCTACTGTCAATTTTCCAGTTGCAGTGTTGATATGCATCGAGACGACATCTTTAACTTTCGTCTTTTCCTCCTATCGAGAGAGGAAGAAGGTGGGGGGGAGGTTGCTCAGCAGCGCTCAAGATCTGGTTGATTCAGTCTTCTCTCTCTCTCTCTCTCTCTCTCTCTCTTTCTCTTTCTATTTCTCCTTATCCCCCCCATATAAAGCATACACCTCACAACCTACCTTCTCCACAACTACAACGAGAGATTTTGCCTGGCCTGGGGGGGGGGGGGGACAGGAAGGTGTTGGGTAGATGATCTCTGGGGGAGGAGAATAAAACCATGCACGAGAAAGAGACTAGAGACGGGATATAAAGGGGGGGGGGTGGAG
>ADNK01000373.1:7500-13405 GCA_000320545.1 Bigelowiella natans CCMP2755 | reverse complement strand
TTATTATGCACCTCACTTCCTCTCCTTTTCTTCTTCTTCTTCTTCTTCTTCTTCTTCTCCTTTCTTTAGGTACGTGGAGCACATCCTGGAGAGCAGCGGCCTCTTCAACCTGAACGACGACAGCAGATGGGAGCTCCGAAGATTCATCGTCACGCATGGGCGCGTAGAGCGAAGGAGAGCAGGAGATACGGTGTTCAGAGAGGGCGAAAAGGCGGACAGGTGTGCACGTTCTCTCTCTCTCTCTCTCTCTCTCTCTCTCTCTCATCTGTGTGTGTGTGTGTGTGTGTTTGTGTGTATAGAGTATACATACACATATCCGCGGCCCTCTCATCGCCATTCGCCCTTTCCCCCCCTCCCCCCCCTTCTGCCCATCCCACTCCTCTTTCTTTTTCTCATCCCGCTCCCAGGTTTTACATCGTAGTGAAAGGGCAGGTGCTAATCACCGCCAGCGGGAAGGTGCTGAACTGCCTCTCCTCCGGGGACTACTTCGGCGAGATCGCGCTTATCCAGAACGACTGTAAGCGCACGGCCACGGTGGCGTGCCTTTCGAGCACGTTTCTCTTCAGCATCACCCGCGACAGGTTCCAGCGACACTTCCTGCAGGATTCCGCATCCATGGCACGCATGGAGATCAGAATTGCAGGCGTGCACTGCAGCCTGCGCGCCATCATCAACGTGCAGGGCGGCCTCGATTACCTCAGAGACTTTCTCGCGGGTTCGTGGGTAAAGGGGGAGGAGTGGGGGGAGGGGGGGGGTAGCTAGTTTAATTTTTTAGGCCCTTGTTGTCCAAATTGCTGCTTTGCATCAGCATTCTATGCTTTCCTTAGAAGATAACTACACGAAGGCGCGCACCAGACGGACGGAGGCCTAACACAACTCTTTCCCTCCCCCCTCTCACCCCACTTACCCCCCATCACCCATCACCGCCAGATGCAACGCTGAGCGTGGGAGATGCGAAGGTGCGAAGGCTGAGGAGAGCGAGAGCGGGGCCTAAGAGCACGTTCCCAAGCCCGCACTACTCCAGCGCGCAAATCGCCAGCTTCCAGGACGCCATGCAGACGCTCGATTTATGGGATGAGCTGAGACTTGCCCATCGGCAGGCGATGTGGCTCGAGGGAAGGGGCCGTGAAAGCAGACAGGAAGCAAAGGATAGCAGCAGCGGTGGTGAGAGCTGCCGACACAGCCCGAAGCTTAATGGCCGCGCCTTGAACGACAGCGATGTGAAGCTCGACAAAAGCGAAACAGAAGCCGAAGGGGGGGGGGGAGGAGTAACCACAGCCCACTACGACACTGGCAATGCTGAGTACGGCACTGCTGCTGCTGCTGCCGGTGCTATCGTTGACGACGATGATGACAATGTTCAGGCTGCTGGATCGGCAGCAGCTACTCCAAAGAGACGGCTATCTGCGAACCTCCCCTCATTGCCTGATATAAGAAGAAAGAACGCTAATGCTGGCTTGCTCGATCGTGGCAGCAACCCGGCCATGAGAAGAAGAAGCGGCAGCGCTGAGAGCTTCGAGAAGGTTCAGAAGGACTGGAGGCCGATCTCCACTCGGGGCGTGATTGTTGCGCTTAGAAACGTTATCGAGCGATATAGCCGCGAGCCGCCTCCAACCGCCGCCGCTCCTTGTAGCACTACCAGCGACAGCAGCGGCAGCAGCAGCAATGGCACCGACGTCGAGGACGCCAAGCGGGCAGTCAAAGCAAATGCTGATCTGTTGCAGATAGTGAAGGAAATCGGGGGGGTGCTATCCAGACACTGGCAGGCTCACGCCAACAAGAAGCTGCAAGAGGATGCTACGTCCAAGAGGAAGAAGGGTAAACACGCCGATGGAAATCCCTCCATTCTACGATGATCTATTCGTGTGTACATATATATATATATATATATATATATATATATATACCCCATCCTGCTTTCCTTCTATGTGCCCCGCATTCTCCTATCGAATATATCCTCTCATTATACTCCTTCCTTCGCCTTCTTCTTTTTCTTCTTTTTCCTCTTCTGATGCCATTGAGTAGAGCGGTTCCTTCGGAGACTCTTGAGGGAAGTGGAGAGCATCGTGCTCCGACATCTAACGGACGTCGTTGAACCGTTCAGGTGCTTCTCATCATCCACAATCATCATGAGAACACCGCTGCGGAAGCTGTAAATGCATTGAGTTCCCCCTTGTTTTCGTTTGAAAGTTTTTATCCCTTCATGGCTAATTTCTCTCCGAATCATCATCATCATCATCATCATCATCATAGTCGTCGTTGTCTTTATTGTTCTCGTCATCGTCATCGCCATCGTCATCGCCATCGTCATCATCATCATCATCATCATCACCACCACCACCATCACCATCATGGGCAGGAAATCGCACCAGTTTCGGCAGTTCATGTCCGGGATAACCGCGTACAGCATGGGCGACGACGCAGCTGAAACTCCTCGAAGCAGCGTGGATCATCGCCAAGACCCAAGTAGCCACTTCCAACAGCACCTGCACCGCAAGGAGGGGAAAGCCGCCGCCGCCGCCGGCGCTGACGGAACTCGCACGAAACTATTCAGCATTCCTCACGTCATTAAGGAGGAAGATGGCAACGAAGGCAATGCCTCCCCCCCCGAGGGGGTTATTACAGACACCAGTATGACTCGGCTGGATCAGCGGCAGCAGTCCCCCCTCCCCCCAAAAAAGAAAGAAAAAGCCACATACTCGTTTTTTGACAAGCTGGCGCAGTACTCGAAAGACCTCAGCTCGACGCAGGAGCACGTAGGCGGGGAGCTGGGACTCTCCGTTACTACTGCGCTCAAGTTACGGGGAAGGAACGACTCCAAGTTCCACAGGATGCGCGTGCTGCGAGTCCGCCTCATCCCGGTAGTAGTCATGTCTGAAGTCGGTCATCGATTAATGCTCTCTTTCACGAGAGAACACACAGAGTAGATTCGAGAAATAGTTCTGCTCCCAACACGGGTCTGGGCAGATATTGCCCCCCCCCCCCCCCCCCATACACGCACCCCAGCCTTTCACAAATTCTATTATTTTTGGAACACAACCCGGGTATTCCCTTTTTTTGGTTCTGTTTAGTGAGCGACTGTCCATCCACCTTCCCCCACGTGCCCCCCCCCACATACACTCATACATATTATGTGTATATTTACATATACATATTATATATATATATATATATATATATATATATATATTCAATATTAGGAGGCGAAGCTACAGCCTGAGCGCAACGAGAACAATAACAACAACAAAAGTCACCACCATCGTCCTGTTAGGAGCTTTTCTCCTGACCGGCCTATTCGCATCGATTCTGCGCCCCAGACCCCACGCTCTCCGCGCTCTCCTCCGCTTTCCCCTCAGCACTTGGAACAGCCAGGTCTACGTTTCAAGGAGGGGAAGCCTTCTTCTATGTTCTGAAGAAATAGAAGGAATCGGCATTGAGTTCTTGGGGGACGGGCATAAAAAGCCGATCAGAATCCGAGGAGGACACGTTAAACTGGCGAAGAAAACGAATAGAAAACAATAGTAGAATCAACCCACCCCTTTTTTGTAGAAACTCTATTTTTATGAGAAGAATTGAAATTCCACCCTTAAAGAGAGGGCGTCGAGGAGAAAGGGGACGGTGCAGGACGCTGAATATAAGTAAAGATATAGCCATCCCATGATTATAAAATGCAATTGAAATGGATTTCGAGAGGCCTGGAAGCTGAGTAGAAGTCATCGTCGTCAAAGTAGTAGAAGTAGTAGGAGTAGTAGTAGTAGTAGTAGTAGTAGTAGAATTAGAAATATGTGTCCTTCGTGTATCGTATAACAACCAAAATCACATTATTATACACCATTTGCAAGATACAGAAACTTTTGTTTGTTCAACATATATTTAGATGCAATGTTACTTTTAGCATCGTTTGCCGCGATCGTATCATATCGAATCACGCGCGCAGCCAATGCAAAATTTTTAAGTTAGCAGGACATGCATGTCACGTTATTAATCACACAGGCAGAGAATACAGACAGCTTGCTGAAATCATTAGGAGACCCAAGCATATGCTTTCTCCGCGTAGAATGCTCCATGTGAAACGCCGCTGCGATACGCCTATACTTACTTATCTACGATACCTATAATAGTTATACAAGGATACTACTAGCAGACTGCTGCTATGCACATGCAGGCATCGATCACATAAAATGGCTGTAGCATAAATGCTACACCGCACTGGGCACCGACTATACGGTGCGTGCTACATCGTAGCTAGTGACAACCAACGATTTTCGCGCATAGTCGTGCGCTGGAGCAGAATAAGATTAGGAGACTTACATAGATAGGTAGCTGGCATCCGATGCACTGCCTCTCATATGCATGTTAGCAGCGCAGCAATGGTTTTCGACAGCAATGTCTAAGATGTGGCTGCGGCTCCACACATAGCACGCCATCACACACTATACAGAAAGTAGGATACTAATTTAGCTGCACACGACAAACTACAGTACGTCAATCTAGCGATAATCTAATTAAATATAAAAGCGCATCATTGCATCATTGTTGTTTTTTTAAAAAATAGCCAGCTCCATCATCCGACCAAGCGTACCTTTTTGATTGGCGTCTTTAGTATAGATGCGTAATGATCTGATGCTCCGCAATTTATTGTGCAGGGATAACAATAACAGTTACACTGCCCGATTTGCCCACTGACCATTCTCGTTGTCACTATTCTTCGTGAATTAGCCTTGATAGTCACGCTTCTGAAAGGAATAAGTGCATGCTTATCGCTGAACGTAGGCTGCTACTGTACGCGCTACTTTACAAACAATTTAGTTTCTACACATATAGAGTATAAGGCCCTTAGCTAGAGAGGAAGTGGGCAAGAGTGGTGGGGGGGAAGTAGGACGACAAGAGAGAGAGAGACAGAGAGAGAGAGAGAGAGAGAGAGAGAGAGAGAATAAGACGGAAATGTACATTTACCCCATCATCACTTATCCTCGAAAAGGCAACACTTTGGTTTCTTGTATTTTCCAATTATGCATTCGGTCAAGAGCTTCTCCAATGTTTTGTCGCAAGACGAACCAACGCCGGTAGCGCCGCCTGCACGGCCTCGGACAAGTCGTTGATGATGCACAGGGTGATTCATGCTATTTGCTACTCCGTCGTTCGTCGAGATTTTTTCTCTCACTGCATTCCGTAGCTGCCGTTGGTACGATGAACTCTCCATAGCCTCGCCCTGCCGCCGTTGGGTATTTATTTCACTCGCACCGTGTGAGGGAGAGTACGGAGTCGGAGGGGAATGTCGGGCGTCCCCAAGCACCCTCTGCATGTACTGCTGAAAGTTGTCTATGCCAACCACCTAGTCCCGCCGCCGAGAGATACATAGAATAGAATAAATAGTACACAAATGTGTTCGCAAACGGAGACTCGAATTAGTTTTTGTGCGTAGTGATTTCACAGTTAGGTAAGGGGGCGGGGAGGGGAGGGAGATCGTTCACATTGAGCTTTCCACGTTCGAGAGAAGCTCCAGAGGTGGAGGGCCAGAGGAAACTGAGGATACACATGGTAATGTAACAGTGCATCCCCCAACCAAAGGGGTGGGGCGAGGCCTCCACAGGCAATTGCCTTCTGGTTCAATTCTTCCCTTTTTTTATTGCGGGGAAACACCTAAATAATATGGCCGAAAAAACGATTGTGCGGCTGGTCACAAAGCTGAAATTTGAATTCATTTGAATTTTAATTCGACTCTACACAGATATTTCAAGCATGAACTTAGGACAGAAACAACGTCCCAAACACCAATCGATACAGGACTCATGCTGCGAACGGTGGGCGCCCAGTGATTGTCGCAGAAGGGAATTGCCGCGAGTTGGAATTCGTTGCTGCATTGACGGACCATTTTTATCTGCGACAACAACTGCGGGCATGT
>ADNK01000373.1:0-2500 GCA_000320545.1 Bigelowiella natans CCMP2755 | reverse complement strand
AACACACTTTCATTGTTCATGATGATGATGATGATGATGATGATGATGAGGACGCTGAGAGAGGATGAAACATGATGGAGAGGGCTTCGATGGTGATTAGAGGGGGAGATTTTTTTTTAATGTGTTAGTTAAACTATCATTTCTCTTGCTGTAATTGCTCTCATAGCTACCCCTTCTCCTCCTCCTCTTCCCCCAGGTATGAGTTATTCACGCCACTGGTCGATCTCAAAGCTAAGAGCGTTTCAGGAGAGGTCACTGATTGTGGAGAATGGAGCGTTGATGTTCGATAGTAAGAGGGGGGAGGAGTTGTTGATGTAAGTGTAAAAAGGAAGATACCGTAGAAAGGATGTCGTACTAAAGACATGAGCGCACACACACACACACACACACACATATATATTTATATATAGAATACTCGGTCCTCGGTCCTTTTCGGAATACGCGTGCAGCGCTATCAGAGCTATTTTGCCACGAATATGGTATCTCTTTCTCGACAATAGTACCTCTCTCTCTCTCTCTCTCTCTCTCTCTCTCTCTCTCACGTACACACGCACACACACGCACCGATGATTCATCATGCACACGGTTGCTGCAGGTATTCCCCTTGTTCCTCATCACTTCGCTGTCCCTCTCGGCTCTCCTCATCCCTCCAAGCGAAATCGCTGACAGGGTAGGTGTCATCGAAATAACGTGAGAAGGAAAGGAAGAAGAAGAAGAAGAAGGAGCAGAAGATGGAGAGAAGTGACAACAGCATCATTCCGTGCGAAAACCAACCACTGCTGCGGTGTGTCACCATGCTCAACCCTCCCCACTCCCTCCAGATCGCAACGATCTTGACGCTTCTGCTCACCACCGTGGCTTTCAAGTTCATCTTAGCATCGGTTTGATTGTCGATGGTGTTGATAATACTTTGGTGATACTGTAAATCTGTTGTGGTCTCACGATGTATTCCTGAATATTTGCTTCCAACGCGCTTGGTGCTTCCCCCCCCCCCCCCCTCCCCCCCTCCCCCGCTTCCTCCTCCCCCTACTCGCAGGAACTCCCTCCTATGTCCTACATGACCTACATCGATAAATATCTTGTCTTCATCTACCTGGTTTGACGGAATAGCCGCTTGTTTTTGTTGAAGGCCATAATGGGAGAGAAACCGTGTCTAGCTCTGCATGTTCTCCCCCCTCTTTTGATCAAGATTGCAGATCTCGCTTCTTTTTTCTGTTTCTCTGTATTATATATGTAAAATACCGATTGCTTTTAGCCTTGTACGCATACAGCCTCTCTCTCCCGCCCCCCACCCCACCCTCGAGGGGATGGTAGTAGCATCCACTGACAAATGCATTTGATAATCGCTAGTGGTACTGCGGATTGACAGCGGAGACAATATTTGTGCATGGGGTGCAGACAGAGGAGGACGATTCGGTTTGTGCGTGTGTATTCACAATATAAATATATAATATATACATGTGCTGTGTGTATCATCATGTTGTGTAATAACGAAAATGAGCTTTGTCTTCTCTCTCTCTCTCTCTCTCTCTCTCTCTCTCTTTCTCTCTCTCTGTCTGTCTCCCGTTCTCACATACATCTATGCTGCGAGGCAGAGTAAGTCCGGTCGGTTGTATATTGCTTGGCGAAGGAAGTCAGTCTATGTTTCCTTTCTTTCACAGAGAGCAGTCTTCATCGACGACGTGGTCTTTTGGGCGTGCTTTACCTTATGGTATGATCTGATCTTCATATATTGTATCAACTGATATATCAACCGATATATATCAGTTGATATAATATATATATATATATATATATATATATATATGGTGGTGATGATAAATCTCTGGCTCTTCCCTCATTCAGCTGCGTCCAGGAAAAAAAACGATTGATTATCGGCTTTTTCGTTACGGCTTTAAAATTTTTGTTTCGAAATCAATCATTCCCATTCCCCCCCCCCTCTCTCTACCTCTTCCATGCACACACACACACACACACACACACACAGAGAGAGAGAGAGAGAGAGAGAGAGAGAGAGAGAGAGAGACTCATACTCACACAAACACACTCACACACACACACACACACACACACACACATACACGCGCGCGCGATAGATTCTTGAAATGATTTCAGTCCTCCGTTACGTCTCTCTTCCCGTCGTTAGGATGTCATTGCACACTCTACTAGTCATCCTCGTTTACTCAGAGGTGGATGGAGGTGAGGACGACGGTCGGAAATCGCAGAGGGCGTGCCGCTGCTGCTGCAACTTCGGATGCCATGTGCTGTATAAGTCGTGGAAGGAGGTGAAGAATGAGAACATCCAGGTAGTGGGGCCCGCTGTTCCCAAGATACCGAGACAGCAGCGACTCGGGCCGTGACCAAAAAACGATGACCGCCGCGCCGACACCTATTCTTGCCGTGCTACTGATGATGGATAATAACGACTTTGATGATGATGATGATGATGACGACGACGACGACGAGATCGAAAGTATATAATTCTGTCCGCTAGGAAACG
>ADNK01000385.1:0-26835 GCA_000320545.1 Bigelowiella natans CCMP2755 | reverse complement strand
ATCACCACCACATCGGGGATTCGTCTGTCTAAACCCGCAATGGTACACCATGGTTCAGCAGTAGAACCTCAATGTGCAGCTGTATTTATGTATCAATGGACAGACAAGCGCACATATTGCTTGATCGACACGAAGCACCAATAATACCTTCTCGGGTCGCGCGTCGGCAAAAATCCTCGCCTTATCTCCCATAGGCCAACCGATGAGTCCGCCTGTATGCATATATATATATATATATATATATATATATATATATATATTGCAAGTGTGCCTCTAACCCGCCCCGTTCTCTCTCTCTCTCTCTCTCTCTCTCTCTCTCTCTCTCTCGCGCGCGCGCGCCTGTGTGTCGGTAGTAAGCAAGTCCATACCTGCTCTATGCTCCCTCCAGAGAGCCTCCACGCTGCGTGCTTACGACTAACAACCATTTGGCCGTCCTTTGCATCCTGCAGCAGTGTGGGAACGATAAAAACGACGACGACGACGACGACGACCACGACCACGGCAATGCGAGAGCATATCAGGAAAAATAGACAGCATTGCTGTGAAATCAGCGCGTGTAAATGCGTTAGCGGGATCAGCAGCAGCAATAATAATCAGATAAAAATGTATGTTTTAAAAAAATCCCAAGTCTCCTCTCTAATCTACGTTCTCTACAATAGCACAGGTGGAGTGGGGAGTTGACAGCGACCTCACATGTCCCGATGAGAAACTCGTCTAGCATTTCGATAGCTGTGAGAGAATGACCTGCAGGAGGATCATTAACAACGAAGAAAGAACGAGCGGGGAAAGAAGGAGGGGGAGAAAGGAAGAGCTGGATAAGAAGGAAACACGGAGCATGAATTATAATATTTGACGGGGTTCCCAGGAACGAGATGGGTGTTACAGAAAGAAGCAGAAACACCTATTCTTGTTACACCACCCTACCATCCCATTTACAATGTCATCATTCCCTATCATGATGAATTCTCATCGTCATCATCTTCTCGTTATCTTGCTTAGAACCATTACAATAGGTTCAGGGGCAGCAAGCATATTCTGCAAACACATCCTACACACAAATGCGTGTCTACTAGCCACTACTACTACTACTACTACTACTACTACTAACTACTACTAACTACTTAACTACTACTGCTACTACTACCTCTGTGGAAGAATGGAGAGGTGGCGTCCCTGCCTGCATACTTAAGGATGATCATTGCGCCTCCTGGATGCCTATTTTGTTCGTTCGGTTGATGTAACATGTAAGCAAAGACGTGAATAAATACTGCGATGAAGATGATGAGGGTCTTTTATCCGCTCTACTGCTGCTGCTGCTGCTGCTGCTGCTGCTGATGATGATGATGGAGATGGTGGGGATGGTGGCGAGAACATAACAGCTAGTAACATCATAGCAGTGCTACCACCACCGCAAGCAGAGAATTCTAACGAACCCACCGTGCAAGGAAAGACGTCACATCATAAACCTGAATTGTACACACACACACACACACACACACACACACATATATATATATATATATATATATATATATATATATATATTATATATTCATGTATGTGTAGGGAGGAAGAGGGGCGGGATGGGAGGGATACATAGGGGAACGGGACGCGTGTTGGACGCGAGGCACATAAATGCAAATGGGGTCATGCCACATCCCCAACTATCATGTAAATTGACATTGGTAGCATCAACGATTGTCATCACCGCACTACTCATGGAACAAAATCGTACATACTTTCCCTGATATCACTAGCCAGCAGCTGTACTTCGAACTGTGTGTCTCCTGTGTGCCAGATACAATGCCAAAATCGGAGAAATCAGTGCGTTATTCTACCTAATTTCGAGATCTACAAGTCTTCAGATGAAGTTCATTACCAGTTGCTTAAGTGTATACACAGGAAGTGCGCCTTTTTCCTCTCTATTATAGTTCTCGTTACTGTTTCTTTGCTGAAAACATATAAATACGAAGAAATTAAAATCACATTGGAAGGTAAGTCACTCGTCTATAACTGTTGTACCGGCACTGGCTGACTGCGGAAGATCAATGTCCGCACGGACGCAAGGGCCTCCACGATCCATCTGGACCACGAAGATTCCATTGAGTACGCGGGCCTCCGAGTGCTGGGCAGTTAAGCAGGCCACGGAGAAAAGGGGGGGGGAAATCTTCCGACACCGAGCTTGGAGCTTTGAGCACTTTCAGGTGGATGGCGTTTCCATTTGCGACAACAAAAAGGGATAAAATACTAAAAAAAACAACCTACAATTCCCGTTTTGAGCACTTCTTCTTTTTCCTCTTTTCGGTGCGAGGTCGCCTTGGGATATTTGGTTCGGATTTCTGTTTACTTCTTCTGTGTCGGAAAGATTCCTTGGCTCTTTCTTCTCTGCGACAACCGGTACCATTGGCGACTGGTCGTGACACGCTGTGCTGCTCGTACCACCGCAACAAGAGGTGCAACAAGGCCATGGAAAAAAGGATTGCTACGATGTTTCCCCGATGGAAAAATGATTATTCATACCTACATTGAATCTTTGGTAATTTTAGGCTGGATATTTTGTCCAGAAATGGAATGGCCATACAACACAAATCAAAGAGACCAAACGTCGCGAAAGACCCCCACCTCGAGTTGCCGAGGCTCATGTCAGCCCGGGCCCTCTTGCGCTCTGGGACACGATTTCGGGCGAGCAGCACACGAAGGAAGGCACTTTTGCGCTCCCTTCCGACTCCAACACATACCTTTCTGAGACCATGGCACATCTTCAAACAAGGAGGGAAGTGCCCTGGAGGTGAGTTGAGATCGATCTTCTGAGTTTTGTCCTGAGATTCTCTGACCAATTAAAACGGTGACAGCAGGTTCTTATTTCGAAGAAAAGGCGAGAAGCTTCCGTGCCTTAAGCTCATATAAGGGCAAAGGAAAGGACTCCAACAAGACGCTTGAGGGACGAGAATGGCGGGTGATGGCGCAGCTCAATGCCGGCCGCACCGTGCCGCGCGAGGACTACTACGTCCTCCTGAAGGAGCTCGTGAACAGCAATAACCTGCTCCGCGCCGAATTCTGGCTGCAGAAGGCTATGGACAACTGGATCAACCCAGATGTGACGATGTACAACATAATCATTCACGGCTACTGCCGCCGCGGCGATTTGAAGGAGGCCACCAGATGGCGCACTAAGATGATCACGTTCGGCCTTGAGCCGGACATTTACACTGAAACAGCGTTCCTCCAATGTCATATTGCCAAGGGCGACATGAAAACGGCGGAGGAGCTGGTGGAGCGGTTGAAGATGGAGGGGGTGGTCGATAACGCCTGCTACAACATTCTGGTGGGCGGATACGTTAACCACTCTGCCTACCACGACAAGGCGCTGCAGCTTATACAGTTCATGGAAGCTTCTGGGTTCAAACTCTCCTTGAAAGTTGCCGCCAAGTAATTCTCTCTCTCTCTCTCTCTCTCTCTCTCTCTCTCTCTTCTCCGTCCCTCTAGCCTCCAAACAAGCAAGAGAGAAGATATTATGTATATTATATATATATATATATATATATATATATATATATGTATAGAAAAAGAGTTTGTGTTTATACATCAATCACCACCATCACCGCAGCTCCTCTCACCGTCTCTGCTCGTTGACCATCAACATGAGCTATTCTCAGCTTCATAATTGTTTTCGACTGACCCATTCCATCTCTCACTCTGTATATTTTCACCTTCGCTTTCGCGCACTCTTTGCCTAACGTGTGCTCCTACCTGCTGGTATTATGTTCTCTGGCAGACTTATTGTAATGGCCGCCCGGCGGGGGGGAGTAAGCATCATAGATACCATGAGTCAGCTCCAGAGCCAAGTGAATTTTCCGGAACAGAAGAAGCAGCTCTTCCAGGAGATGCTCGATGTAATCTTGACCAATTTGTCGTCACCGTCGTCCGCGAAGAAGCGTGCGGATAGATCAGCTTTTTATGGGCTGGCAATGTCGGTGGTGACAGCGATGGTTCAGGTAGCGTTCGCAACTACACATGGGGCCTATGAAATATATCAAAATAATATTATGGATATGCGTGCTAGCCACTTGCGTTTGTGCTGTGGGGTCCGCATGTGGGAAATGATGCTAATTCCATGCGTCATAATTCTTTCCTCTTTTTTGTATTGCCTACCTGACTGTCTGCTGTATTCGGTATTCGTCAGCACCATAACATCGACTACGATAAACGCACTTACCAGCTCCTCATCCGAATCGCAGCTCGAGCGAAAAAAGCCAGGTGGATTGATGGTGAATTATTGCTGTTTGGAAGAAGACTGATGCGATAAATCTGCGCGCGCACTCACACGCACACACACTCGCATAGTGTCTCTACTAAAAACGTTTTCTTCTATTTCCCCATGTAGAAAAGCAGCAATGTGGGTAGAGAGAGCCGGGGAGGCCGGAATGCCTCTCGAAGACAGCGATGTCGTCTATCTCATGCGCATGGCTGGGCCACGGGAAGCACGCAAGATTTTGGAAAAGATCGAGGCTGGTGAGATGAAGACAGCGGCAACGGCGGCGGTGGAGACGCTATCCTGTTCGTCGGCCGAGAGCCACGAAGCAAGCAGCAGTAGTAGCAGCAGCAGCAGCAGCAGCAGCAGCAGCAGTAGTGATACGGCATCCTCCTCTTTCGATGTTGTCACCAAGGTGCAGCAGCAGAGGGAAAAGGGAAAAGAGGGGGGAGGGGAGGAAACAGACGGGAATGATAGCGTAAGCATGAAGCCTTCCGTTCAAGTGTACTCTTCGCTGATGCGCCAGTATGCGGGCAAGGGACAGTTCCAGCAACTCGTGAGCACCTATAAACGAATGGTCGGATTGGGTTTACAACCAGACATAGCGTGCTTTTCGGCGTATCTACGACTCCTTTGCAATAGAGGCACTCCAAATGCCTTAGGAGGTAGGAATTGCAACACCTTTGACAATCTGGTTTTCTCTTTCTCTCTCTCTCTCTCTCTCTCTCTCTCTCTCTCTTCAGTCGTGCATCATCCCGTTGCCCACCAACAATGATCAACGACTCCTGCTACAACATTGCTGAGCATATTTTTATTCCGATTGATTCGCCCAGGCCTGCTCCAAGACATGAAAACGTACAAAGTCCCGATGACGCGCAGCCTGTGCATCATGGTTCTGCGCACGATTCTCCGACGCGACCACATCATCTACCTCGACTTCGGCAACGAGGCCCTAGAAATGCTGCACAAGGGCGGTCTCTCCCCCGACGGCGAGCTTTACTCCCTGATCCTCGAGCTGTATGCCAGGGTTGGGGATTTCGGCTCTACCCGATCATTTCTTGAGGCAAAGCGCGCTTCGTACCGAGTCAGCGCGAATGACTACCGCCACCTCTTGCGCGCCGCCGCGCTCGATGGAGCCTTTGGCGTGGACAAGCGCGTCGGCGGTGTGTTGCAGGAAATGGTAGAGATGGGGCACCTCAAGCTGGAGATTGCTGAGAGCAGCAGCACCACCAATGATGTCGTTGGTACTGGCAGGCAGCACGCGGCGTGGCTCACGGTGAGCGCTCGCAACCACGCCTTCAAAGCAGCTACGCCGTCGAATCGGCCTAGGGTTCTTGTGGGGGGAAAGATGCAGGCCCCGCGCCCCATGGTGAAGCGGTTGGGCTTCCAATATGTCCGGGACATAGCAGGCTTGGTCTTTGGCCCGGGGATGGCGGGCATGAGCGTTGAGTCATTCAATCGACTTCTCGTCTCCGCCAAGGCACTAGATGATGCAATGGCGCATGCGGAAGCCGTGGAGGAAATCATCATATCGATGCACCGGCTGGAGGCCAAACCAGACAGCGATACATTCTCAGCGCTCCGGCTCGTAGATGTACCATTTCCCCGTACTTCTATGCTTCTTAACATGAGATCCCAGGATAGTGATGACACCACAGTAGCTGCAACGCCGGGTGGGCGAAAGCAGCCACTTAGTCGTAGACCTAATAACAATTGACGATGATATAATGCTCTGATGTGCACATTGTTACCAGATTGTCCACAACATCTCACAGTAGACATAACGTTTATGACGTGCTAGCATGTGTGGCTACATGATGTAAACTGTGCACAGCTGCATGCAAACACAGCTTTGCATCGCTACATTAGGATGATTATTGAAAGCTGCATTCATTCCCATGCGACAAATCCGTCTCATTTACAGTCTAGTCAATAACACTGCATGCACGCAACACACAAGTTGCAAATGATGCCCACTAGGCAAGTTGCCAAGCCCGCAGCCGTGCATGCATGCACGGTTACACACAGCGAATGCTAGAATTGTACATCGCAACTCGCTGTAGATGGCAAAACTGGCAGCCGGGCTTCCATAGCTACATGCATTGGGGTGAGCAGCAGCATTATTGAAAATTTCAATTCATTCAATGCTAGATTGTACCCGTCTCGCGCAGAACTACTAGAATGTAAGAACTTGCATGAATTTTACAATTTGTAACTGCGCATGATCACCGAGAGACCACCTTTAGCATATATAGCACAAAGATACCCGCATGCCAGCATGCATTTGTTTCATTCTACATGTAGGCATTCGCAAAGTCAGGCACAACACAAGCTAGCAAGACGCGAGCTTTGTTGTGACTGCGCTGTGCGTAGTTCTTATTTGCTTGCGTAATCGCATGCTACACATAGCATGACGGTGCCAGTCTAGCAGTGCGTGCTAGCGTGTCTAGCAGCAGCTAGCTAGGTGTGACAGACACACACAGACTAGCAGATATAGACAGCAGCAAGCCATCATTACATGTACGAGCGCAACATCTCTAACAAGCAAGCAGCTAGATCTGTGGATGTGACAGCGCACACGCTCTACACGCTAGCTATTGCTAAAGTCATGGCATGGGTTGGAAGATGAGCATTTTATTGAGAAAAAATATTGCAACAAGTAACCTTTTCTATTACAAAAGTCAAGCAATGCGTGAATTGCATGCATAGATCCAGATTTGCAAGCAGATCTATCCGCGTATTCTACACACCTGCAGTGCTGGGGGGGGGGAGGGGGGGGTTACCTCTTCGAACGTACCACTCATGGATCGATCTAGTTTATAAATACAAAAAAAATGCGTTAGTTTGATAGAAGCACGTTCTCACAAAATTTTGGGAAATCTATAATGTTAACGTTGCATCGGACAGCCAAGGGGAGAATCAACATGGAATTTTGGAATATTCAGAGACTCTAGTCCAAACCACTGGTTTTCGTCATTTGCCAAAAAAATGAATCTGTTTGATCTCTTAAGGGACCTTTGCTCGCCGTTCACTTTGCCGAAACAAACTGAGACCTGAACAGCAGGAAACATAACATGTCAACACCACCACAATACCTTTCCAGTGAGAGAAGAAAGGAAAAACTCAGAGACTTGAGGTTGATTACATTTTTTGCGGGGGTCTTAATCCCATTCAAGAACACGGACCAAGTCATTAATCATCAGAGAGTAGTGTGTGTACATTTTTAGTTATCAGTGCGTGGAGGGTGGCTAAACCGTTTGGAAGTGTGCACTCCGCCGAGCCAGGTGACGGCCGACAATTTAATTCGTCTAACGCCGAAATGCCGAGAAGGGAAAAGACCGAGAAAGAAGAAAAGAACGGGAGCAGACAACTGTGAGCAGCATCTACTAGATCTACGAGTAAAAAGTGAAAGCACTTTCCTGCCCATGTTACGTACATGTGAAAACAACGATCGAGCGCCTGTCGTCGTTTGAGAACACACTAGAATTCGCAAAAATTGATCCGCACATCCAGGCCAAGATTTCCTTTTCGTAAGAGCGACGTGGAGATCTCGGAAGTTATCTTCAAATTCCGTCCCCTTTTGCAGGAGCAACTCAACTTTTCTCGTGCGGCTGAACATGGAAAAAGAGCCTGGAGAAGCTGATTTAAGGGGAAAACCTCCTGCGTTTTGGGCATTCTCTTCGTCGCACAAGGGGGGTACACAGACGCACACAGTGAAGCGAAGAAAGGATCCAGCCGTCTAGTCCGTCCATCGAAGGCAGGGAAAGTAGTTTTCACCCACGGCCAAAGTGGGTTGCTCCATCGTGCTACAGTTACATGGATCTACCCACCTTCTTGTCACTCGGCACGTGTTCACAAACAGCAACGGGGACTTTTTCACTGGTGAATTTGAGGACGTATTAGGGACTTTTAGAGCAGGATTAGCGCAGAAATAGGTGGGTAGGATCCTGCCATTAAACGAAAATGCAACATGCCTATTTCCAGACCAGTTAACTTCTGTGCATGGTGTCGATGAATACACGCCTGAGAGTACAGTAAGTTCTAATTCGAACATTTCGGAAGTAAAACTATCAGAAAATCGAGGCTAAAATTTGTCAGCAGTGACTGGGTGTTTTACCATAAGCGAAAAATCCCATTGTTACAACAATATTATTCACCACCACCGACCTAAATTTCGAAACATCAGTGTCCACTCCTACCTCTCAGGCCTCGCTTTGTTCCGGTTAATGTGCTTGAAGCGATCTCCTGGTCACAAGCGCAGACGCATTGCCACTGGAAGGAGCAGTGATGGTGATAGCAGCAGTGACAATGATAAATGGGTCCCATACAGCTCGAATCAGCTTTACCATCCTGGGGATCGAACAAAGCAGCAGCGTACTAATACGAGATGCAGATTTCTGTTGCTCCCGCTGCCTCACCTGGAGCGTATCGTCGAGTTCCTGTTAGATTATAACGATATCTCTAGGCTGATGCTGATCTCTAAAACGTTCCACCACCTCGTTAATGAGCCTCGCTTCCGTAGTAAGGTCGTCTTCAGAAGTAGATTCTGGGCTTGCAGCCATCCTCCTGGCCTAGAATGGTTGAAGAAGATTTTGCTACCCTACTCTCAATGCGGGAATCCATCAGCAACCCACTTCCTAGGTATGGCCATTTACTTCTGCTCTGAAAATGAGAAGCGTCACGGAATCAAGATGCTGCTGGAAGCGGCTAAAAGAGGTCATCTTGATAGCATCTACGATGCGGCTCTTATCCTCAGAAAGTGCAACCCAGGTATGTCGTCCTTTGAAGAAGTGTCACGGCTCGATACAACAAAGTTAACACAGCCCGAATTATCGATACCCATTGCTCGCGGGATGTAGATTAAGAAACATCATGCTATTTCCCTGCAAATATGCATCACTTATCTCCCATGCACGGACACAAAAATAATATGTAATGGATATGTAACAAATGTAAATGTGTGTATGTTTGTATGCGCGCACATTATTTTTACTTACTTTACGTCGCCCTCTTCTAATCTCGAAGCTCTCTTCACACGGCTTCTCAAGCGCGCGTCTTTCTTGGGCCATATGCCTTCATCTATCGAGCAAGGCCATCGTCATGTCGATAAAATTATCAACGAGACGAAGATGAACCCTAGTAAGTACGAAAGGAAAAGTATGATGACACTTATTGACTTAAGGAGAGCAATAGAATCAAGGATTCACAATTTAATCCCTAAATAGCACGACAGGAGTCTCCCTCAATACCCCACGTTCCAACTCATTTTACCCGTCTTTTGCTACTTTCTAATCTCCCCCGTAGTCGAAGTGTTCCAAAAGCAGCAGAAGGCCTCTATCTATAGCTACATGACTGAGTTCTTCATGCAAAATAGGACACGCCGGACGTGGTGTAGCACTGGATGCGGACGTAGTAGGTCTCTTTTAAACGATGGCCCTCGTTTACCGCTCAGAATGTGCTCGCGTTGCTACACCGAGAGATACTGTAGTCGTTTGTGCCAGGTATTCACTCAGCAGAGATATTGTATATCACGTGATAGTCGTGATATGTGTGCATTTTTATGCAATGTGTACAGTAAATCAAACATGGCACATTCCGTGCACAAACATGTAAATTGATTTGGCAATAAGTCAATGTCTAATCCTAGAATATCTGTAACAACAGTTTGATTCGTGACAATTGCATACTCATTCCAGGTCGTATCGTGGGACAGCCACAAAGTCAACTGCCACAGAATTTCAGAGCAGCGGCAACAATTCAACAGCGTGCAGCAAAACATTCCATGAACGCTGTGGTGGACAGTAGCATCGCAGTAGCAGTTGGTAAGAGCATCCATGCTGCTTGCGTTCGTATGAAACAGGTGTGCACAGTAGGAAGTCACTATTACGCACATAGTCTAGCAGTGAACACGAGCGTGCATGGCGACTGTAGACACAGCATGTTCTAGTTGTAGCTAGCGTGTGACCAAGGCCAATTTCCTGTTGCTTGTCAAGCGCGTGTTGAGTTCGCCCATGCGCCACATGGCACAGTTCCTTGCTGCTTGCATTTTGATCATGTAACAGCAGCATTTTGTCGGTGTCAGCGCTTCCAATCTAGTCTAGCATGATGGCAGTGCTGAGGGTTACTCGCTGTGTCTAGACAGCTAGACAGACAGATGTCTGCGATGTTCAATCTGCAAGCTAGCCATGTCAAGCTGCACAGCTCGCATGCATAGACATGTAGGCTAGCTAGCTAGCTAGCTAGGTGACTAGCAGGGGCGCGTGCACACTCTAGGACTGCTAGACGACTGCTAGACTGTTAGACTGCTAGCTAGCTAGACTGTCATCAGATGCGCGCATCGTGATCGATGGTGTGGCGCCTCCGACGATCTCTGGATGTGCTGTTCATGGCGCCGCATGCCAGCTGCTGGCATGGCCACCAGTCTGGAGCGATGCTCCTCATGTGCCTGCTTGCCTGACACCCGCTAGCCCGCCACAACAACCAGACAAAGCACATCTGCACAAATGGAAATCACGCTGGCGTGTCACATTTCCACTAGTCCAGCGTGTGAACTTGTTTCGTTCGTGAGAACGCAAGTCAAATGCGCCAATCAGAGATCAATTGAAATCCTGTCAATGGTCAGGTTCATGTTGTCACGTTGTTCAGTGCACAGAGAGGACCTGTCCAGCTGTGCTGTGGCACTCCTCGCAAACAAGCTTTCCACTTGTTTGTTTGAAGCATGAATGAACGATGATGTGATTTCATTGGCATGCTAGCATGGCTGAAAGGGTCATGAGAAGTGTCAACTCACTCAAAGCCGCCATTGCTGCAATTGGAAGCAGGTGTCCAGGTCCAAATCCAGGTTGATTGATTGGTTCGTTCCTGTTCACTTCGACACTGACACCAAGCTAGAAGGTGTGCAAAGCACTGCTGACAAACCTGATCTACTTGGGGAAAAACAAATCCGAAGAAGACTCATGTAGGAACACTCAGACGTGGAATCAGTCAAACATTTTCGAAGTAGGGCTAGATGGGGGGAGAGGAGGGGGACATCGGGGAACCTCTGCGGCCAAAGACCAGATGTCGCGTGCGTGAAAAAATGGATTGTCAATCGCCGCTGCTGCCGTTGAAGGAATGTACTTTTCGATGTCGCACCATCTAATTACCCCCCATTTTGCTGTTCTCGGAAGAACCGGGAATGGTGACCCTGTAGACGACGATGCAGGCTCGCAAGAAGACCGTGGCAGCGGGTTTCACCCTCGTCTTCGTGGGGATATTATTGAGTAGCCTCGGGACACATTATGATCGATCTAGGACAAGGCGTGTCATTTCATCATCGCCACACGGACTATCCTCCTCCTCCTCCCCCTCCTCCTCAACCGTGTTGATGATGCACGATCTTCGACGATGTCTCCTGAATCTTAGGGGCGGCGGCGAGATCGAGGTCCTCGACGACGACTATGACGAGAAAGAGGAGATGGCGAAGGAAAAGCAAGCAATTGAGGATCGGAAGAAGCAGCGTAAGAAGCTACATCATTTCTTCACACCTGCTGACGCACCATTGCCCACCTCCCCACCCTACGTTTTGCTGGTCATATTTTTTATTTTGGATGAATATGTCTTTCGTTTTTAATATTAAATCATAACTGTACACAATTCCCAGTTGAAAAGAAAAAGGAGCGAATCCGGGCGGTGAAGACCACGATAATGGCGCTGCAGCAGGAAATACGTGCGCTCGAAGACGATGTTCTCAGAAGTATGTGGCGTGCTCAGAAACTTTAACACAATTAATGCGTCGGCAAAATTTCAAATTGTGAGGAATCCACAAATTACGTCTTTCATTGCCGCGTGAAAACAGAACGTTATGGACAGTCCAGTTGCTATTGGTGTGGGGTGTGTAGGGGGCGTGGGGGGATGATAAATCGCAGGAATAACAAATATAAATCATTGTAAACCCAATCCCATAGTTCAGAAGGAAGAGGCAAAATCCTCAAAGAAATTCGAGGCCCCTCCAAAAGTTCTCGACGATCCAAATAAGCTCCCGAAGGGACGGAGGAAGAAGGTTAGCATGTCGTTCTGTTGATGAAACAAAAAATGGATTTCTTTATCTTCCCCCCTCAAAAATATATGACCTTCGCTTATTCTGAGCCATTTATCTTCTAATCCCCCACCCCCGCATCTTTTATATTCTCTCCTGTACCCTTTGTAGCCGCTGCCAGAGGAGGAAGACCCTGACCGAGCAGCAGAAGCAGATGAGGACGATGACGCCCGCGCCAAGTTGAACCCAAATGATATAAACGGTGGCGCTGCTGTTGGGGGGTGAGTGTTCTTTCCATTCCTCCTTTTCATTTTTCCTACGATACATCAGCAGCCGCAGCGACAACAACATCAACAAAGCACAGCTTGCATCCTCAAAGAGGCAATCTTCATGATCGAACTTGTCGTATGTCTTCGCCGTCCTCGTGCTATGCGCTTCTGCATGCATGGGCGTGTTTCGCTGCAACTCTCAAATTGTTGTCGCCAGTTGGTAGCTGCGAGATCCGATTGTTGTTGCTGCAACATTGGGCAGGTTCCCGTGCCGGTGGGGACAGAGCACGGAAGAGCTGGAGCTTTTCGTCGATCTTCCGGTGGGTTCTCAAACTTAAGTAGTATCGACGAGAACTATGGCAGCAGCAGCAGCAGCAGCAGCAGCAATTATATTAATAACAGCTGTTGCTCTTGAATTTTAATAGTTGCGACATGTAGTAGTCGCAATAGTAGTACTGGTGAACACTGTACATGCACTGCAGCTGTGTGTCGATACTACCTGACTGAATCTTCTCCGCATTCTCCCCCCCCCTCCCCAAATAGAAAGGAACGGGCTCTAAGGACCTTACAGTACACAGTACTCCTTACGAGCTGCAGGTCTTTGCGGCTATATCCTATTCCCCCTCCTCCCCTCTTTGTTTGTTTTATTCGTGCGGGCAGTGCGGATATACGTCTGATGATGATGATGATGATGATAAGTATGGGATGAGCTTACACAATACTGCCAATCTTTGAAAAAATAGTAAATTGCTATCGTCGACACTCCTCCTCCTCCTCCTCCTCCTCCTTCTCCGACTCCTACTACTACTAATAATAATAATTCAATAACAATACTGCTGCTACTCTTGCTTCTGTTACTATTCGCTGCGCTGGAAAAGATTGGACTGAAAGGAGAAAGTCTCATGATCAACGGCACCCTTTATCAACCAGTGAAGGTGTGGTGTGTTAGTGTGTGCGTGCATGCGTGCGTGTGTGTGTGTGTGTGTGTGTGTGTGTGTGTGTGTGCCTTGTCTCTACACTCGTATACGCACGGTCTGCCATCGACACGCACAATGCAACAGGAGAATGGCGACGACGATGCACGCATAGGCAGATACACATGCCGTTGAAGTCGTCATCTTCATATCGTAGAGTACGGTGGGGCGGCAGCAATCCCACCAGCAAATAGCTTCACCCCTATCTAGCATTTTGAGAGTGTCATTGGGAGGAGGAGGAGAGAGACACCGATCGATGGTAAGGTGGGTGTGACCATTAACTCCTCCCTCCTCCCCCTCCCCCCCCGTGCGTCGCTGCTACGATCAGTCGGGAGACACGTTCTGGAGCATAGAGGATGGCCATATGCTACACATCACTCTGTCCAAGGTTTTGGCTTGCGATGAGAAGGGGGAAGCGTGAGAAGCGGGGGGAGGAGAAAGGGGGGGTGGGCTGAGAAGGAGAGGACATGCAGTAAAGAGACAGCAGCATCGAGATAGACGTCAGTCTATTTCTCTAGATGTGTTTTTCCCTAGACTACGTCACATAACTTAGCCTCCACCCTACCGTTCCCTTCTATCCCCTTCTTCTTCTTCTGCTTCTTCTGCTTCTTCTTCTATCTTCTTCTCCTCATACAGCTTCATGGCCAAGAGTGGTGGTCGCGCGTGCTCAAGGAAGACCCCCACAACATCAACACGCGCAAGTGCGTGCCAACCGAGTCACGCATGGGGGATCTTGATGACAGCATGAAGATGGAGGTAGGCATACTCACGGAGTGTTATCTGACGCGTGGCCAGTGCGCGTTACGGCAGCAGAGAATCCGTCTAGATAACGCAATTTATGTTCTCCGTGCGAGACGTTAGTCCAAATAATATGGGTGTTTTCAGTACAGTCGAGACCCCCTGTAGAGAGGATGTTTTCGTGTGTGTGCGTGCGTGCGTGCGAGCGTGACCCTGCTGTGTCCTACTCGCCATCTCAGGTCGAAAAGGTGATGTGGAAGCAAAAGATGAAAGAGAAGGGCATTCCCACTGACGAAGACCTCCAGAAGAGGAAGGTTATTTACTGCTCACCTGACATATGATATATACCGCACCCGACCGTCTTCCGTGTACATGACTTGAAGACACAGACGCTATTTTCTGCTCATACTCTTAGGCGATGGAAGCGTTCATGGCTCAGCACCCTGAAATGGATTTCTCCAAGGCGCAAATAAATTAGGAAGTCCGGCGAATTTGGTTGTACACTGTGCATCCCTGCTGCATGCATTGTTAGTTTGCACATTTTCGATTCTGGAGTTAGCTACGAAAATTCTAGAAAGCTATGTTGTAAGCTGCGTTGTGTGCTATGCGTTTACAATATGCGCATTATGCATGCAATGCTATGCGTGAAAGCATTTGTGCATATCTTAAGATATGAATCCTGTGGCTATTTGCCTAAGCAGATAAATGATGGCACTCACGCGGCCAAACACAGCTAGACAGGCGCTAGCAGCATGGCCGCATTGCACTAGTGTTATGTCATTATTGCGCCGCGACATGCTCGCAATTTGAATTTACACTAGAGCGCTCTCTAATCTCTCATCTCTCTCTCTCTCTCTCTCTCTCTCTCTCTCTCTTTCTCTCTCTTTCTCCCATCTCGCTCTCCTCCTTGCGCTCTGCTGCTAGCCTCTGTCTAGATCTGAGCCTCCGCCAGCCACACAAATGCACATTCTGCGCTGCATGTGCCACATGAGCTGGGTGAGCTACCACTTGCTAGCTCGTGTACTGCTGTCAGTAGCAAGCTTGTACCGCTTACGTTGCATAGGACGGCTGACGGCAGGCGGCCGGTGCAGCTATAAAGCGCAAAAGAGCGACTGCAAATGAGCAATCCTATGCTGGGTAACTAGACGTACACGTATCGTACGCGACACATCACAGCGGAGACCAACAAATTCAACATTAGCGCTGTAGCCGCTGCATTGTGCACAGCTACAGGAGACTAGTTGACTAGTTGAGGATGGCCATTGAACAAATTTAATTCAATTGATTACCCGTCTTACGTGTATACGCAACACACGCACAAATAGACAAGTCTAGAAGTGTACACGTATACATGCTGCACAGGTAGCGCTACACGTACATGACTGCGCTTGCTCGTTGTCCTCTCCCTCTTTGTGCAGTATAGTATGGGAAGACTTACAATGTGCGCATGCATAATCTTGTAAGTCGTCATACAATACACCGACCTCTGTGGACCTGTACACGTACCACAGTGCGAGTTCTTGTTATTTATTCACGATTATATATTTCTGTGCATGACACACACATACAGTATCATTTGCCAAACGTGTCGTGCAAAGGCGTGCGCCCCTAACCATCCATAAATGACTACTAGCACGCACACACGCACGCATATGAGGTTGCCATGAAGTGCACGCTATGAACATCATGCCTCTCCTTCCATTTCAAAGCATCGCTTTCCTGCCTCCCCCCCGCCCTGACATCGGCCATCGGAACTTTTTCATTTCTGAGAACGATCTCTCTTCAACCAAAGATGCCATCATCATCAGTGTTAGGGGCAACAGCGGCAGAGGGCGAGCCACTGTACGTTGTGCCAGACACCGCTGGGGGTATCACAGGAACGACATCAGGACCAGTGTAGAAGCGCGAGTTTGTATCCGGACAAACAGGCTTCATGTCCTTTGAGAAGAGACTTCCACAACGATGAGCACGATCGTCCGTGCAGAGCATGGAGTTCCACAAGCCGATTGCTAAGCTTTGGTGAGCGTGATGCGAGGGGTGGAAGCAGTCGAGGTCACTTAAAAACTCAAAGTCAAGCGTATCTCCAAGCCCTATATATTGTACGCCCACGATCAGAGACTCAGTATAACATCACACGGCAAAAGGAAAGTTTGCAATATTTGATGGAAACGCGCACAATCAGCACAGAGAATGACGACCATCTTTCATAACAAGAAGATGGTATGCGCTGGCTCGCGGGAAAGATGGAAGAACATTGTTCGATTCCAGTTTTTCGATCGCCCAGAATACCACCCGAATACATTTATAAATGTGGAGAGGTCAGGTGCAACTAACAGCTCGGCTTCCACAGAAAAGCTTGGGAGAAAGATGGTGATGTGCTACTAACGGGGGGCAATACTAACCCTCTTGGAAAGGCTGGACTTCGATTGCAACGTCAGAGCGGCCTTGATCAGCAAACTTCTGCTGCCACTTCGCTGCGATCTTGTGGAGCTCTGTATTCATGGTGTGCACGTTCTCATCCATTTGCGCAAGCTGCGTCGCGTTTCCCTTATCGATGCAACCGCATTCGTTCAGGAGATGCTGGTGCTCAAACTTGCAGTAGGCTTGCTGCCTTTGCAGGTACGCGACTCTCGAAAGATCCAGCGTTGATATCTGTTGGCAGTGGCAGGAAAGATGTGTAGAAAAGGGGAAAAAAAGGTTGGGACATAATTTAGGAAGTGATTTAGGTGAGAGACGGGCCACCGAGGGTTTGCATGAGTAATCTTTATCATTTTCAACAACCTCCTCTCCCCCTTCGGTTTAAATAGTGGGAACATCGCATCCAACACCCACCCATTCTCTACCAGATTAATGTACACGCGCTTCGTCATGGAGGTGATGTTCGCGATAAACTGCTCGGTGCCACCACCCCATTCCGCCAGATACTGCTCCGAAAGAGGACCGTCGCACTTGCCGCAGACGTCGTTGGCGGTCATCCAGATTGTGAGCACCTTCCATCTGCTGTCAAGGTCATCGTACTTCTTGAGATGCGATGAGAGTAGTCCCCACTGCTCCACCAGCGAGTTGTCATGCACTGCCCCTTCAGATTCTGCAACGTTGAGGTGGTCCGTACCGTCATGGTAGTCTCCGTGCGGAAGATGGGTCACACCCTGATTTACAACCAACACGAGCGAGCGATTGGGAGGGAGGTTGTGAGATCATGATTTACGTATTAAGCACACACACGAAACCGCGCGTTCAAATCTTGGACTCACCTTCGGTAGTTTCGCCTTGGTTGACATTCCCTCCACCTTCTGACTGTATTGTGCAAGAAGCCATGGCAATGTGATCTGATCCTTAGAACCCACACCGATCGACCAGGAGATGTCCCTGGCCTCAAGAAGCGTTCCTCGTGCCGCGAACGCAGCGGTGATCGAGTCGCCTGCCGCCATCACAATTGAGACGTGCGCGGGATGAAGCTCCGAAACGTTCTCTGCCATGGGCGGAGGGTCGATTCGTGGGCAGTCAAACAGCGAGGAATACTTCGCTGAGGCTGAAACCGTCAGCAGTAGTACCAGGAATTCTTTTGGGATGGGTGGGGGCATGATGGGCATTGGTGATGTCGTCGTCTAGCCTCGACAGACAAAGTTGCGATTTTTTATTTTTCAATAATCCCGAAAAAATAACCAACTTTTGCTTTATTAGATCTTTCAGACTACAGGTAGATCTAGATCAAGCTAGATCTAGATCTAGGTACATGTAGATCTACGTACGGATTTCGAAAAGAGCGTTACCATGGGTTATGTGCACACTGTAGGAAAAAATGGGTCACAAAAAGATCCAGGCCTGGATCTTGATCTACCGGTAGTTTTTCGGAAAAAAAGAAGTTTTTCGCCCTCAGAAGAACACAGGAGCTCGTACGGTAGATCTATGAAGAAAACGCATAAACGCCGGTAACGGCAAATGACCTGCAATTATGCATAAGTCTGGATCTAGAGTCAGAGTACCGTACCGTAATGGTATCAATTAATTACCGGTAAGACAAATAGATCTAGATCTAGATCTAGATCTAATTGGAATTTTTTTAGATCTAGATCGAGAGAAGAAGAAATGCACATTGAAAGGTTGTCAGCGACACATTCTACTTCCTTGTAAAATGCCATCCTTTTTCATCTTATATGCCGTGCGTCACATGCATTTTCCCATTTTAATCCTTCATTTTTATGTCGCTACGACTCGGGTAACATGTTCATTTCTCAGTTCCCATTGATTGTCGTAGTTCCAAAATACCTCACGTTTTCCTTCTCTTTTAGCTGTTAAAACCCTATCCATAAAGCAAGCAGTTACCAGCCATGCGTTCAGCGCTGCGGCCCGTTCTCTCCCTCCTAGTATTGGCGGGTGGTGTCGAAGCTCGGCCGTCATCCTACAATTGCGATGGTTACTCCGGTTGGTCTGATGGCGCCAGCTTTTCTCGTATGAGTGTGAATGGCATGAAGGTGAGAGTGTGATTTTTGAATACGTAAAGATTACACATTTAAATCAACTTAATTTCACTCCAATTGCAGGAAGATTTATCGAGGTGTAGCATTAGTGGGCTTCCACAAGAATACAACCCATCTACAAACTATGAAATTACAGTGAAAACTGCGCCTGGCGGCGCGTTGGCGTACAAACTCGTAAGCAACTCTATTCGCCATGAAAGGCATTGATTTCTGAAAGTTATCCGTCCATATTTTAGGTGGTTTCCACCGGTTCCCTCAGTGCGGGGGGGACAAGCCAGACCAACACGTGCAGAAATAAGAATCAGAAAGCTCAGCAACAAAAATTTACATGGGTATGATCCTTATACATCTTTCTTCTAAATCGAATTTTGGAAAAGAGTTTTAATGATAGATCATTTCAGGTGTCGCCAAAGGCAGGCTCGGGAACGGTGACGATGAAGGCACTGTGCGGAGATTACAGT
The DNA here is from genome assembly GCA_000320545.1 of Bigelowiella natans CCMP2755. NCBI lineage: Eukaryota > Cercozoa > Chlorarachniophyceae > Bigelowiella > Bigelowiella natans. The sequence continues at coordinate 7,643 of ADNK01000385.1, read as the reverse complement.
AACATGTTTGTGGCATCGGGGGTACGTTACTTCTCTGTCGCGCAATCAGAATGAGCTTACAATCATGCTCATCCATCTCTCTTCATTCCACGAGCTAACCATATCTATTTCCATGTATTTGCTATGAAACATTTGTTTTAATGGCTTGAACAATTTATTCATGTATAACAGTCTGTCAGAGAAGGAAGCAGTCCGGTATCCAGTCCCGCAACCTATCCTGGCTCTTACCCTGGCTCTAGCCCAGCTTCGTATCCTGGATCTTACCCTGGCTCAAGCCCAGCTTCGTACCCTGGATCTTACCCTGGCTCTAGCCCAGCTTCGTATCCTGGATCTTACCCTGGCTCTAGCCCAGCTTCGTATCCTGGATCTTACCCTGGCTCTAGCCCAGCTTCGTATCCTGGATCTTACCCTGGCTCTAGCCCAGCTTCGTATCCTGGGTCTTACCCTGGCTCTAGCCCAGCTTCGTACCCTGGATCTTACCCTGGCTCTAGCCCAGCTTCGTATCCTGGATCTTACCCTGGCTCTTACCCTGGCAAAAGTCCAGCTTCGTACCCTGGTTCTTACCCTGGCTCAAGCCCAGCTTCGTACCCTGGATCTTACCCTGGCTCTAGCCCAGCTTCGTATCCTGGATCTTACCCTGGCTCTAGCCCAGCTTCGTATCCTGGATCTTACCCTGGCTCTAGCCCAGCTTCGTATCCTGGATCTTACCCTGGCTCTTACCCTGGCAAAAGTCCAGCTTCGTACCCTGGTTCTTACCCTGGCTCAAGCCCAGCTTCGTACCCTGGCTCTTACCCTGGCTCTTACCCTGGCAAAAGTCCAGCTTCGTACCCTGGCTCTAGCCCAGCTTCATACCCTGGCAAAAGTCCAGCTTCGTACCCTGGTTCTTACCCTGGCTCAAGCCCAGCTTCGTACCCTGGCTCTTACCCTGGCTCTTACCCTGGCAAAAGTCCAGCTTCGTACCCTGGCTCTAGCCCAGCTTCATACCCTGGCAAAAGTCCAGCTTCGTACCCTGGTTCTTACCCTGGCTCAAGCCCAGCTTCGTACCCTGGCTCTTACCCTGGCTCTTACCCTGGCAAAAGTCCAGCTTCGTACCCTGGCTCTAGCCCAGCTTCATACCCTGGCAAAAGTCCAGCTTCGTACCCTGGTTCTTACCCTGGCTCTAGCCCAGCTTCATACCCTGGCAAAAGTCCAGCTTCGTACCCTGGTTCTTACCCTGGCTCTAGCCCAGCTTCATACCCTGGATCAAGTCCTGCTTCCAAGTATTCTCCGAAAACTATAAGCCCTGGTACTGTCACCAAGATCCCCACCAAGTATCCTACCAAGTACCCGACCAGGTTCCCGACCTTTGCAGGTCAGCCCACCGAGAGGCCAACAAAATGGTATGAGAAGACGAAACGCCCAAGCGCGTTTCCAACGCTAGAGCCTACTAGCCCTACAGCTGCTACCCCATATCCGTCTGCGTATCCGACGCGTTTTCCTACCGCAGAGCCAACCCCATATGCGATAGGAGTACCTACTCCGCAACCGACTAAATTTCCAACGAGATTTCCCACCGACCCCCCCACCCGCTTCCCAACACGGGCGAGGAAAACTCGAAGGCCATCCGATCAGCCAACAGCATATCCTACACCAGACCCCACTGCACAACCCAACACTGCGCCAACACAGCCTACACCAAACCCGACGCGCTACCCAACCAGAAGGCCCACTCTCGCTCCATCTCTCGCTGCAAAGAACACCAACCAGCCAACGAGGATGCCAACAACGCTGTCCTGTAAGCTCCCGCGATACTTCGGCTATGGAATCAAGACCATCGACTGCACTGCTGGTGGAACCCTTGCCAACCACGATCAGTGCGCTATTGAGTGTGAGGATGGCTACAAGCCCGAGTCAACGGCTGCTGAGAACCTCTTCAAATGCGAGAGGGGCAGGTTATCCCGCCCCAATTTCAAATGCAAGCCTGCTGACTGTACGCTCCCTACGACCTTCGGAGACAACATCGTGAGCGCTGGGGGAACTAGCGGTTGCACTGCAGGCCAGACGCTTGCTGGCGGAGGATATTGCCGGGTCGCATGCGCCTCAGGGTTCGTCCCAACTGGTGGTTTCCCACACTATGCGTGCAAGGGAGAACTGTACGAACCAACGCTCACGTGCCAGGCGGCTCAGGCCACGCAGCCTGAGACGTGCACACTTCCCGATGTGCTGAACCCCGGTATTGCTCTGAATGTCAATGACGAGAGTGCATGTGCCGGTGGCAAGATACTGCAGGCGGGACAGTCCTGCTCCGTGTCGTGCATGAAAGGCTGGTACCCACGTAACAAGGGCATGACCAGCACCTTCAGCTGCTCTCAAAACGGTGAGCTGAATACAGCCTCGCTCTCGTGCCTCTCGTGTGGCATCGACGAGCCCGCTGTCTCAGTGAAGATTTACGGTCGAGAGAACCGCACTGTCTACAACACCTTCGACCTCAAAATAGGTGCAATGGCAAAGATCAAAGCCTGCCGCCCCTCTGCGCGCCGCTTCACATGGACGCAAACATCTGGACCCGAAGTCTACCTCGAGGGGATGAATCGCAAGTATCTGAAGATCCCAAAAGGAACGCTCACTCCCGACAGCACCTATTGCTTCCAGCTGTCCTTCTCAGTTTCAGCTCAGCAAGCTGGAATTGGACAATGGACGGGAACCGCCACAGATTCCACCTGTATCACTGTCATTGGGCGTGCCGTCGTCGCGAGGATTCGCGGTGGGAAGAGAAAGGTAGCGGTGGACAAGTCGTTTAAGTTGGACGGGTCCCTCTCCTACGACCCTGAAAAGGCAAAAGAAAATTGGAAGGAGCTTCAGTACATCTGGCGGTGCGATCCGGCTGACGGTACAGGAGAGTGCTTCACTGGAACTGCAGCTCCAGTCGACATGACTCGCAGCGTGCTCAAGGTTCCTGCCAACGCCCTGACAGGCGGCAGCGAGTACAAGTTCACTCTCACAGTGATCTCTGACGTGCGAAGCCGCAGCAAGGCCGCTCGTGTCTACGTGAAAGTGTCATCTAGCCCAGTTATTGCTGTAGATGCGGAGATCAGGTCCAACACCATCGAGCTTGATGGCGGCGATGTGATGCGCGTCAGCCCCTCAAAACCAATCAAGGTGATGGCTAGATTTGAAAGGGAGGACCTTCCGTTCCTACCCAACTACAGATTCTTCTGGAATTGCAGCGACATCAGCCTCCCTACCAAATTGCTCAGTAGACCTGGCCTTGTGATCCCAGCCAGGGCTCTACTCGCCGGCTCGACGACAACGTGCAAAGTGCAAGTGACTGATTCCGCCCGCAACCGCGCCGGTGAGAGCTCGGTGACCATCCAAGTGAACTCCCCCCCCGAGGGAGGCTCCTGCGAAGCCACCGTCAACAATGGTACTAGCCTCGACATCGATCACTTCTCCTTCAGTTGCTCTGATTGGAGCGATCCGGACAGTGGCGACGCCCCTCTATGGTACAGATACGTGCTGATGAAGCTTGATACGGACGGCACGACTCTAGTCGAGGACGTGGCCCTCTCCCGCTGGGTCGAGCAATCAACCTTCACGGCATCCTCTATTCCCGCAGGAGACGCGAGCAGCTACTACAGGAAAAACGTAAGTCAGAGAGAGTTTGGGGAAGGATGGGTGGGCTGAGTCGTCGAGCTGTGTCATGATAGTAGTTGTTCGTACAGTGCGATTCCGAGACACGCACGCACGCACGCACGCACGCACGCACACACTCACACACGCACGCACAATTCTTATATTGTTTCGCCCTCAATTGCAGATTCGCGTCTATGTGCGAGACAGCGCTATTGGAATTCAAGCCATCTCTTCCACCGACGTGGTCGTCAGCGTGTACCCCCCTGGGCGCTCCTCCCTCTCCACAAAGGGCGGGATTGAGAACGTCGCCGGCGATCTTATAGACGAGCAGGTGAGCACAGCCGTGGAGGAAGGGGACATTGCAAAGACGGTATCCATGGTGTCCACGATCGTTAAATTGCTTGAGGAGGATGACGAGGACCAATCGGCCACCGTCAACCAGACTGCCAAGAGAATCCGAAACAAGTCTATCAAAAAGCAGCTATTGAAATCGTCCAAAAGCGTTTGTCAGAACGTTTCCAGTGAGTCCGAGGTAGAACAAAGTTCATCGCTCCTCAGAAGTATCGCCGCTAAGCCCGCAGAGATTTCTGAGGAAATGCAGGAGGAACTCATGGAAACTACCAAGAAGATGCTGGAAAACATCAAGACTAACGACCTCCCCGTCTCAGCGACCGTGGCAAAGGACATCCTCGAATCCACAACCAACGTCATGCTCGCCACCAAGGTAACTGAAAATGGAACGGTGTCTACCGAAGACTCCGCTTCCGAAGCTAACAAGCTCACCACCGAGGAGAAAACAAGACGCGCGAATCTGGCAAAGCAGTACACGAAGACATTGTCGGATGTAACTACTTCGCTCGCGAAAAGCCTCGTCCCTGGTGAGAGTACAACCATCTCGACAGGTGACGTTGAACTGGTCACGGAGAAGCAATATACTGACTCGATGAAGTCTGCCCCCACCACCTTCACAATCAATACTACAAGCAGCGGGAGCAGCAACAAACCGTCACCCTCCTTCACTGTCGACCCCAACGTTTTTAGCACCAGTAACTTCACGGGCGTCGAGATCCTGACCACCGAGTTCTACAAAATGAAGGTCAACATCTTCTCGTTCGCCGAGAAGAATACGACCAAGACGTCTTCTCCTGAATCCGAGATCGTCGTCCTCTCCTTCAAGAAAGATGATGGCTCTGAGATCAAGGTCAACGGCTCCGCACCAATCGACATCACAATTCCCATTAAGGAGGATACCACTGCGACGATTCCCACCAGCTCACCCACCGCGGCCCCAACAGCACCGGGGAAAAAAGCAGTGAACTACACCCGCAAATGTCGTTATTTTGACGAAAGCAGAGACGAATGGTCAACGGGCGGCTGCACGGTGAAGGAGACGCACTCTACCCACACTGTGTGCACCTGCACACACTTGACAGCTTTCTCCAGTGCGGATCAGGAGACTGAAAGCGAGGACTCCCAAGAATCTGCCGCGGAATCCTCTGGGGAAGCCGCCGGGAAGAAGGCTGTAAAGCTCCTAATCGTCTTCATCGTGATAGCAGTCGTTGGCGGTTTGTTTGTCGGAGGAGCTGCCGCGTGGAAGTACATGACTGGTTCCCGCGCGCAGGTTGGCGCAATGGTGCCAGAAAATAGCGACGTAGAGCTCAGTCCTGTAGGAAGACCTGGCGAGCAACCTACAGTTTGAGACCTGAAAATCAAGCGAACTTCGATGATATGTGACTGTGGTATTAGGCAGCAGCAGTGACAAGCAGCAGCACGGCCCCTTAATCTCGCTTCGGTGCTTTAACCAGTCTTCGTGCATCTTTTTCACACTTTCGATTGCTCCTCTGATAGCAGAGAGAAGAAGATAGGGAAAGTTCCAGTTTCTGTTGTACTAGAGGATGAAACGCATGTGTTTGTTTAAATTGTTTTATGCGTGAAGTGCTCGTGCGCTTGTTTGCTGATGAATGCACCGCAACTTTTGTTGATTAGCTATGAACACTTCTGACTTTCTAAACCTATTCCGGGCAAGTTGATGACGTTCTTCGGCAAGTAATCCTGCTACATACTAGCATTTATGCGATGCTGTGCTACAATTTATGCAAAATATGGCATCTGGAGCACAGCGGCACAATGTGGCTCACACATGCTGATGCGGCTATGTTTGCAACAATATGAGCTGCGTAAAAGAACGACGACATTAAGCCAGCTCGCTATATATGCAATGTGCGTACGTGTGCGTGTATGTGCCAGCTGACATGTTGAAATAACTCATTTCATTATTATAAGCATCGTATCCGTCACATGTACATGTAGCGCTCGCGTATGTGCATGAAATGCCGCACAGAAGTTACGTGCGCATGCTGTGTAATGTGTGCACGGAGCGAGCTATCGATGAGCCATGCTATGTGTAGGGACTTGTAGTCCATATACACGTACAGGGACTTGTAGTTCATGCATATGCATGAAATGCATATGGTGCACATCGCATATTGCATCGCCACCCAGTGCACAACATCGCTCGGTCACGCGCATGCACGGCTATGCTCATGCGCGTGTATGTAATAATTTACGGAAGCGGTACAATTGCCGTGCATGCACCACGCGTGCTCGGTCGATCAAGAATGATGCGCAGCACATGCATGCAATGCATGATGCACGACGTTGTACGTGGAGGCACATCGCATTGTTGGTTGCATGCGCGCGCACCTGCAACACATTTCATGCATATATAGACCTCACGGCTAGACGGCTGTGCTGCTGCCATGTCAATGGCACGCACGTACAATCTTGATGCGTGTTGAACAGCTATTGTGGTATGTCTGCATGGTTCATTTTTGCACATGTCGCCTTGTACACATTGAATCTAATCGAAATTTTAGCAGCTCGCATTTGTCATGATTTCTGCATCTAAGTTTGCATGCATTTTAGTAAATACACGCTTCATTACTAGGTGTTCCCACAAATACAAAGCTAGCATAAAATAGAGGCCGTATTTTGCAATACAATGTAGCTACACGCACTCTCTCTCTCTCTCTCTCTCTCTCTCTCTCTCACACACACGCATACACGAATTTATATATATATATATATATATATATATACATATATACATATACTATGATTACAATCTCAGGACTATTCTTTCACTTTCATTTGCAAAGAAGCCTGTCTTCCTCGCTGGTAAGCCATTGCAGTTCCGCCTATTGCTATTATCATCATTACTACTACCCTGTGGTAGCTCCCTATTTTCCGACCTTGCCTTCTCCTCGCTCCTATCAGCAGCCGCGCGCGTCGACGATAGCTTTTCCGCCGTGCTGGGCGAGGAGCCGGAAACAGAAGATGGACTGGCATCAAAAGTCCGGTTTTTGATGGAGGAAGATGCAGCCGCGTCCCCTCCAGTCTCTGCCAACGAATCTGCCATGTGTTTATTCTCTAGACGCCCGAACGGTGATGACGAGTCCCCATCGCCCTTGTCCAGCTGCTCCCGCGTCTGTGCGTTGATCGAGAGCTGCCGTTTGTGCTCGCGGAAAGCCTCAAGGCTGCGTTCCTTCTCCATGGCCAAGCGCTGCAGGGCGCCGGGGTCGGGGTCGAAGCGCTTCCACTTGGCGTCGAGCATCATCTGCTCCCAGTCTTTCAGCGTTAAGAAGGAGAGCACCTGCTTTTTCGTGGCGCGTGGATTGGGTTTTTTTTCGGGGGGGGGGGGCGCAGATATTATATGCGTGTGTTCTTCCTATGGTGTGGTGCGTCGAAACGGTGAGCTACGAGGAGGAGGAGGAGGAGGAGGAGAAAAGGAGGGGGGCCCTGAACGGCGGAAAAACTGGGCGGGTGGCGGAAAAACCTCCCGCGACCGGATTGATCGGAACGGGGGGATCGTTCCACCCGCTTACCCGTACGCCAACAGAAAAAATGTTGGGCGGATGTCTAATATGTGAAAATGATGATTTCTTCATATACTTGCTGCGCGCGACTACTAAACACGATCCTTGTTCGGGGAGAGTACCTCGGGAGAAAAAAGGAACGACTGGTTTTCCTTG
>ADNK01000388.1:0-28377 GCA_000320545.1 Bigelowiella natans CCMP2755 | reverse complement strand
CCCCCCCCCCCCCCCCTCTACACACACACACACACACACACACACACACACGCACATCACACAACATTTGTCATCTGAGTTCTGCTGCGCCAACCACTGACTCACCCCAGCTTTCTTCTGTGCCATGCGAAGCACTGGCTTACCACCCATTTCTTCGATCCTGTCGTGACGATGATGAGGGGTAGTAGCGTTGAGGGAGGAGGAGGAGGAGGTCATTTTACTTTAACTTAACGACACACACACACACACACGTGGTGAGGTGCAGGTAATCATCATCTATCGACATGTGTGTGGACAGACATCATCACCATCATCGTCTCCGCATCGCAATAAACACGCCAGTCTTTCCTTTCATCATCAGGCGCTATATCTTCTTCTTCTTCCTATATATCACCGTTTCATAATGACGCTGTAAGCCATGGGGACAACTTCGATCGGGACGCCCTTTTTCCACTAACATATCAAGTCGTTCAGTCGTTCGTTGTTGTTGTTGTTGTTGTTTTGAATCAAGTAAAGGACTTCGGAGCTCAGGTCATGCTGTGTCGCTAGCATATGTTTCCCCCCATCACCATGAGGATAAAAATGCGGCCGAGCCAGAAGAGATGACGAGGAAATTTAGCCAAAATTCCATATTTTCACGGCCAAAATGTCGCGGAAACATCTCTATTCTCAGAAGTCTCTGTTGGCTCGATAAAAAAGTCTTGCAATCGTTTCTATGCGCTTCGAATGCGCGCCCTCTCTCCTTTGAATCGTACAAACTGTACAACGACGCCACAAGTACACTGGTACACTAGTACACTGCTGCAGGCAAGTAGCCACTACTTACCTTCTCTCCAAGCGTCTTACTCTCCTTGCGGTAGTCTGCAATGACGACAAACTGCTTCGCACAGGCAGCCACGACCTTTTCTTGCAGCTGGCATGCCCCCCCCCCCTTGATGCAGTTGAGCTTGGAGTCGACCTCGTCAGCCCCATCGATCGCCACGTCGAGAATCTGGCGGTGTATGTTATATGTGTACTTGTATGTGTAAAATTCGTCTTTGTGTAAATGATGATTCGTACGTGTGTCTGCGGTAGCGAGAGAGAGAGAGAGAGAGCGAGAGAGAGAGAGGAGAGAGGGAAGAGAGAGGAAAATATTTCCAAATGACCGCCCGAAATTAAGAAGTGATTATCCAAGTAAACAGTGGCTGATGGTTGTTATTGCGTGGCCATATGATTCGAGTTGGAAGCTCACAGGGGTATCGTTCGGGCTGCTGACGGGGAGCCCAGCCTGAGCATCATAGTATCATTTAAGGAGGAGGAGGAGGAGGAGGAGGAGGAGGAGGAGGTAGTAGAAAATATGTGAAGGAGAAGGAAGAAACAAGATCTTGCAGAAGGCAGCGTAGCGGGGGATATGAATGAATATCGATGATGACCTCCTTGAGCAGGATCGTGGACTGAAACGATGTTGGCACGTAAACCATCTGGTGGGGGGGAAACAGCATTACAAGTGTGATATTAAGTGAGAGGAGGGTAGTTGAATCTCGACTTGACGCCATAGTATCGTATCGATCCGATTGCGATGCTGTATAATTCTGGCTTACGTCTTTCAACTGGCCTTTCCCGGTCAACTCCTTCAGCCGCTCTATTGCGAAGACAACCGTGGAGCCACTTCCAACGCCGACCTTCATGCTAGTAGCAGGAGGGGGGGATAATAAGTAGAAACGGATTGTGAAATTGTTAATAACTCGAACATCCCCTGATCTGTTGTAATTCTTCTTTTTTGTGCGGCTTGGTTGCAGCTTGCGTGCGAGGTACGAGGCACGACACCCCCCCCCCACAGAGATATACGTCCTCAAGTCAAACTGCTATCATGAAGTCAGTCTTTCTTTTTCCTTCGCTTGGCGGAAAACATCAACACTACCCGGTCTTGACGAATTCGTCAACTGCAGCAAAGGCCGCCTTCTTCTTAGCGCTGTTCACGTCGCTCATGCTTGTCTGGGGCGGGGGGGACTGTGCTTCGAATCAGTCGGCACAAGGATGTCAGAAGTTTTCCCAGTAAAAACGCGCCTGCTGTTGCTGTCAGACGAGGGAAAACAAAGCGGATCTTGCTTTTGAGTCAGTAATTTTTCTTTGACGCCGAACAACAATTGCCCCTCAACGCCTCTGTCTCGCAACGATCTCGCAGCAAATGCTCGCACCAGATGCCCGCGAAAAGGCCCAACATTCTTACCTAGCGACATGCCTTCGCCTGATTCCATCCGGATACCATCCGCACGCGACAGCCGTTTTCTTCCGCACCAGAGACGGATGAAAGAGGATTTTGCGATGCGCCATGCTTTTTCAGGCTTCGACCTGGGAAAAAGGGCTTCTCGCCTCAGTTACAGTTAAACTCTTCTTGAATGACAAAAATGGGTAGAATATAGGTGTAAAAACCATGGCGACACGTGAGTTCAAGCGTGAATTATGCAGAAACCGCTTTGGCTCCTTCGTTTCGCGTGCCGGAGCCTGACTGGCAAGATTCTTCCAACGTCAAGCTCCGCCCCCACCCCCGCGATTAGAGAGGTGGGACTTGCACCCTGGAAGCAACATATCGCTTCAAACAACTAAAATTGGCGTAATTTGTTCGGATCAAGGAGCCTTTTGAGAGTCAATCAAGTCAAAAAACATGGGTAACGCCCCGTGCCACATCGATGCATTCGACAAGGAAGTTACCAAAGTGAACAATGCTGATGAGGGGAGGATGTGTCTGCCACCAGATTTGAACGAAATCAACCATCATGAGACTGCGAATTATGAAGATGCGCAGGATGGTAAGGCAACTGTCGAAGCCCTAAAGGTCCAAGCTTCAATGATTCGTGATACGTTCAAGAAAAAAATATCAATATCAAAAAGTGCTGCTTTGTATATGAGCACATTTCACCGTTCGATCGTGATATTTTCAAATTTACCGTTAACGGATTGTAGGCGAAGCTCCGAGATGCCCAGGCCATGGTAGCTAAAATGGAGTTCAAAGAAAAACAATATGTTCAGGAGACCGGGTGAGAATTTACATACAGGATTGCTGCTAATATTCATGCATGTTAACCTTCTCAAACACCCTCCTCACTATCCGCAGTTTTCTTTAAAAAAATCATATTTCTGGATCAATTGAATGAATACAAAAGATGATTTGATTCTTAGTGAACTTGAAGTAAAAGTGAAAGCGCAGCAGCACCAAATCGTCTCGTTCGCTAGCGATGCTTCCTCGGCGAATGCTCCGCTCCACAACTCCTCCATTGGTTCTGAAAGTTGTTCGCCTGCGTGCATATGGATGCTGCACTGTGGTTTAGGCTTGGTGTCTACCATGCAGTTTTCGGAACGTTTAAGCGCACCCAAATATATTGTTATGCCCATGGACGCTCTTTCCTTACACCCGCCTCTCTATTCCTTTATACAAATCACTCTCATTATGTTGTTGCATGTGCTGTGTGTGTGTGTGTGCATGGTATAGCGTCGGCGTTGGAAACATCGAGGGTATCATCTTTGACTCCGAGCCCCTCCTCGCGTGACCCCGACAAGCTCTTCTCCAATCCAAAGGCGTGGAAAAAACGAAGGTCTTCAATTCTGTACACTATGCTGCGCGTACAAACTCATAGTACAAATTTTACATACCTTCCTGTTCTACATTTTTGCTCCTCTTCACTCTCTCTTTCTCTTCCCCTGTGTGTGTCTCTCTCTCTGTGTGCATTTGTGTGTGCATTTGTGTGTGTGTGTGTGTGTGTGTGTGGTGTGTGTGAGAGTGAAAGTCGCACACGCATGAACACACGTACGTACGCACGCTCATTTAGTTGTGTGCCTTTAATTTCGCGTCTTTATGATGATATCGTGAGTAGGAGGCGAAGCAATAGTAGCCATCGTCGATCAAAATCACAGGTCCTTTCGCCCACAAGTGGGGGAAACCAACAGAGGTGCGGCCTCGATAGATGAAGCTACAGCATATATCATGTCGTGTGTAATGTATGTTCCATAAACTTGCTCCAATCCCTCCCTTCTCGCTCTCGCATTAGGAACTCACGTCGGCGATCGTTCAAATTCGCAACAAGTTCGAAGTCCATGGAAAATCTGGTTGCATGCTTGCGTCGTAGCATTCCAGCACGCACACACAAACACACATAAAACTCCTCTTTACATTCGCACGCATACGTGAATGCATGCATAAGGACCGCCGTGATACACACATACACACATACATGCCCAATGCGTTTGCGCCATGCGCCCGTCAGGTATGGCAGAATGAGCTGGCACCCCGCCAATACATGACAACCTACGTCGAAAGCAAGGCGAAGGGGAAGGTCAGAAGGATGATCAATTCAAAAGCTTTGATGATACGTGCACAAACACACGCACACACACACACGTACACACACATGCACACGCATACGAACGCACACGCACATGCATACCTATCATATTCATCATATACATTGTGCACGATGGAAAAAACCCCACCATCATCTCCAGCATCATCTTGATCAGCAGGCCAGACGCACTGGAAGGCGCCCCTCCCTGGCCGTGTATACCACTTCCGGGGGTAGTTATTTCTATTTCAAGGCATATTAACAAATTAAACATGTTGTGATCAATGTTTTCTTCCAAGCCACTTTATGCAATTGCAGGCCACTACCATCCGCCTGTGTGCATAACACGCTCAGTGTGCCCCCGCTGATCTTTTGGATTCCACGATTACGCTCTTTTTCCCTCCCCCCCGAATCCTTCTGTGATACAGAGGCGGTTGAGATCCACCTGGATGAGAAGAACGCGGACGGCTACGTGCATTTGGTGGAAGTGTATGCGTTCAAGCTGGCGATCACTGCTAATAAGGTAGGAAGAAGAAGAAGAAGAAGGGCATTTGGGCGCATGGGATGGATGATGCAGGAAGAGCGAGAAGAGTTTAATATGCACCGTTACCCATTCGATAGATTTGTGCAGAGGGCGGGCAGGAGGAAGGAGCTGCTGAACATCTTGGCTTGATCAAGGGTGATCTTATGTTGCCATATTTGGCGTGTATTATAAATATATATATATATATATATATATATATATATATATATATTTATAAATATATATCAATCCAATATAAAGTACTGAAGCATTTGAAATAGGACATAATGTTTCTACATGTCTTTTGTCATCATCATCGTGGTCAATAGGAGCGGAGACTTCCACACACCGCTGGATAGTGCATCATGGTGATTCTTCAGCACTGAAAACATTCATATTACATTATGATATATATATTCTATGTATTATTGTGAGACCACACACACACACACACACACCGAGAGAGAGAGAGAGAGAGAGAGAGAGAGAGAGAGAGAGAGAGAGAAACACATGTATACCATATTAAAACATTATCCACATCTACTACTAAATAGCGGAGCCCCACGTTGCAGCGGGACAAATCCGTGTCATCACCGACGATGAGTTTCAGCACGATTTCTTTGCAATCGAGGCAAAGGTCTTGAGCATGTTTGGGAGAGGGGCGAGATGTAGAAGCTAGTGAAAAGTCCGTAGGCATCAAGAGAGAATGGTTGAGGAGAGGAGGAGCTGAACCCCCCTGATTGCACAATATCATTCAGGAACATCGATATGCGAAAGCGATAAACGTCCATGCGGTGTTGCTGCAGCAAGATGCCAAGATAAAAGTACATGAAGAGTGTTGTAAAATTTTAGGCTCACTCACAACGCATGCAAATATATGTGAGCGTGTATGTGTGTAATAAGTTCCTGGAGATACGTGCAAGCAATGCACACGGTGCCAGAACTGTAATCAGCAATCACTTGAACTCTCTCCTTGACCCTTCCCTCCATCTCTTCCTTTCCTTGCGCTTCATTAGGTTTTGGAGTCGCTTGGCGTTATAACAGAGGTGTACAACAACAACCTTCTTCCAACAGCTTACACAGATCCATCGTTAATTTTCCGGAACAGAATGGATATTAGATGGATATGTGTGCGTAGATGTGAAACATACCATAGCATACACGAGTTGTGTGCATACCATCTTCCGAAATAGAGCACCTTTTTTGGGTTGCTTCTAACAGGAGAACGGAAGCACGAGCGCGTCAAACTCGACGATAACCCTCGCGACACACAGCATTGTCGGTAGCGTGGTGGTAGTGGCGAGTAGCGTTCATATAGTTATCCCTGGAGATAGCACCCAGGACAAGAGAAAGAAAGAATGAGCCAAGGAATAGACGTGAATACTTCGTTGGCACTTTGATAAACGGGCAAATCGCAAACAAGGAGGGGAAAAGGGATGAGGATGATGATCGTTATGATGATAATGATGTTCTTATGTAATCAGTGATGGCGATGGACACCTGTAATGCTCTTTTACAATTCTAGAGTTCAAAAAGGGATAGGGACAACAGAAACCCAGATATCGAGTGCGTCTTATATCCCAGCCAGCTCTATAAGAATTTCCTTTAAAAAGCTCTCTCTCTCTCTCTCTCTCTCTCTCTCTCTCTTATTCTCTCTCTCTCACACACACACACACGCGCGCGCGCGTGTACGCTCACGCACCACACAGAATATTTCCATTTTGCATTTTTGTGCTATACACACGTTTACAAGTTGTCATCGATGATCGATGGTATGCTGCTACACTCAGTCAAGACCACCAGAAGTTAGTGGGTTCTGCTGGAGATTTTCTGGTGCAAGATGAGGTGTCACTTGCGTTCTAGCTTAGCACTAAGAGATACTAATCAAAGCTTGTCTGACAGATGCAGCTAATGATTGAGAATCCGATCAGTTTTTCCAGATGTTTACCCGAACTCATGCCTTTGTCTGCTACCTCTTTCCTCTACCGTTCGTCCTCCTTTCTCCTTCCTCCCTTCCGTCGTTTCCCATGCCCATACGCGCACTTTCTACGCCGGAAAAGAGCGGGCACCAATGGTTCGTGCATCCTGAGGACTTCCATGCGCTCTATCTGGTGCGTTTTTCGCTGACGACGTCAACGCCACTGCTAATACTGCTGCTACTACTAGTGCTGTCCCCTTTTGCCTCCTCCTCCTAACCGCGCGTGTCTCGTCCTATTGACAGAAGTATAAAGAATACCACCAACTGAGGGAGGCGGACGGCGAGGCTGCTCTCTCTTTGCAGTCACGGTATTATCGTACATGAAAGAAAGAAAGAGGCTTTTACGATTTCCTCTTCTCCAAGGAAGCCCTTATCGCTTTGCTTCTTGCAGGCTGAAGAAATGGAGGATTTGGAGAGCAACTCGTACACAGTCGCCTCCAGCAATGACAGCCGCTGTGCAGAAGTACTTAGTGGAGGCCAGGTGACTCGACGGAGCATGGCAAGAGAGACAGACAGACAGAGCGAGAGAGAGAGAGAGAGAGAGAGAGAGAGAGGGAGGAGAAAGAGATATATCTCCTCCCCTTCCGACTCCTCCCTCCCCCTCTCCTTTTGTATCTATCTATGTGTGTGTGTGTGTGTGTGTGTGTGTGTGTTGTCTATTATTGTTGATTCTGTGGTCAGGGAATGGAACTTTGACATTTTCCGACTCTCCGACATGACCGAGAAATCACCGCTGTACTTCGTCGGCTTAGAGCTCTTCCAGAGCTTCGGACTCTTCGCTGACCTCACAGTGGGACAGAATTCATGCAATAAAACATTATTTTCCCCATAAATCGTAGACGCATACACGTACAAGCACACTTAACAAGCAGAGTGATGGCTGATGTCAAACTATTCGTGGCGTCGTTTTTATATCTGAATCATCCAAATAAAATGGCAGTGGGATAGCGAGAGCAAGGCGTAATCGCTGTGTTTCCCATTTTAGATCGACGTTTCTTGCTTCCAAAGATTCCTCCACAGGGTAGTATCATTCTGTGACATTTCCAGTACGGCGAATGCATGTAAACGTACATTACATAGACTAGATGCGTTTACTACGTCTCTCTCTCTCTCTCTCTCTCTCTCTCTCTCTCTCTGTGTGTGTGTGTGGGTGTGCATACGCGTGTTGCTTGAGGTTTATCGACCACGCATATTCATGCCTTTCTTCGCAACTCCTCGTTTCGTTAATGAATGCCCTTCGATCTGATGGTTCCTTCACGCTGCAGGTGGAATCGGGATACAGTAAAAACATCCCATACCACAACTCTATGCACGGGGCTGATGTCTGCCAGGTTCTCCCACACATCCAGAACTTACTTTGCGAACTGGGAACGCAATTTCTCGACTAGCCTAACAAAGGCACCTTCGCTGCACATTCAGGCATGTGCGCATATGTTGGACGCTTTGAAGACCGCTTTTCCGACCCGCTCTCGCTTCCCATTAGGTGCGGTACATGGGTAACAGAACTAGTAGCAGTAGCAGCAATGCAGCAGTCGTTGCTGCCATAGTTGTTGTTTGGAGGGCATTCGAAGAACGGTAAATCGTTCCGACTAGAGTTCTTGGGGGGGCGGGGTCACAAGCTTGGCGTAGCAAATCTCTTTTGCTCTTTCCGTCTTGATAATGCGGCCTGTACCGTAGGGCTTTCGTCTCTTGAGGTGACAGCATTGTTCCTCTCTGCGTTGGCGCACGATCTAGGCCATCCTGGAACCAACAACGCGTTCGAGATTGCAACGTCTTCCAGTAACAATGATGATTCCAAATAGCGGATTGTATTCTCATACACATACACACACACACACACAGAGAGAGAGAGAGAGAGAGGTAAAATTTAGGAGGGATTCCTACATTTAAAAGTATTTCACGTTGCGTCCCAGGCCTCGCTTTGTGTTACAATGATCGGTCTGTTTTGGAGTCATACCATGTCTCTGAATGCTTCTCGATCCTTAAAAACCCAAGGTGCGCGTGGACCTGTGTATAGAATGTGTGTGTGTGTGTGTGTGTGTGTGTCTGTGTGTGTGTGTGATTTCTTGAGGAGTGCATTGATGTTACAGTTGTGATATCTTCCGTGGTATACTCAAGCCTGCTGAATGGAAAGGACTCCGATATCTGGTTGGTTCTGCCAAAAATTAACAACAACAACATCATACCATATCCGCACGCAACACACAAACGGTCAAATGAAATTTACTCTCTATATATGATTTAGATGATCGAATTGGTGCTCGCAACCGACCTTGAACACCACCGCAAGTTCATACAGGGCTTTGAAAACGCCTGCAAGGTATTGACGAGACAATTATGGTGAGTGTCGGGATAGGGATGACAATATATCACACGGTATATTTTACAATTTGTCAGAAAATAGCGCGGGATATATCGGCAAGGAAAAGCACCATGCAAATCAGTACTAGCGTGACCTCCAATGAAGGTAGCAATGGTACAGCGCACACAAACCAAGCTGCTAACATAGCCTATGAACCGATAATGGAGTTCTTGATCCCACCAAAAAGGAGTTTGCGCGCGTGCATTTGTTTGTTTGTTTGTGAATATCGTTATTTTAGGTCCTATGCTTTTAAAATATATGTATCCCAGGAATACAAGCATTTATTCGAATTTCTGGAGTGTATGAGAGAATATAGAATATATCTACCTGTATGTGTGTATGCATATATATATATATATATATATATATATATTATATGAGATTACACATCGAAATGCGGAAGTAGGCACAAAAAAAGGCTCTATCGCGTCAAGTTTTGAATTCCCTCCTACCAAAACATTTTGCATTTTACACAACGACAGCTAAAGAGAAGCAAGGACGCATGGATGATGCAACAACGATGCTGTTACCTGCAGCCACGAAGGAACCCCCCCCCGGGCCGAAGAAATACGTCCCGACAACATTCGACGTGATGAGGGTAGGCATAACCTCGAGGAATCTAGACAATATACAAACAATGATTCCACCTCTACTCCAACATTGTCAAATGTAGGAATTGAGCGGAACAGCGGAAGGCCGCATGCTGATTATGAAGTTCATAATCAAGTGCTCCGATATAAGTACGCAACAATTTGTGAATGGGCGCTTTCCCCCCCCCTAGCCACACCTCTAACTCTAGCGAGTGTGAAGAATACACCATCAAATCGTCGTGCACCATCATTAGGCCATCCAGCCCGTACTTTCCCCATTCACAAGCGTTGGAGTGAGTTGATTCAGGAAGAGTTCTTTCGGCAAGGCGACAAAGAGGCCAAATTAGGGTGCAAACTAACGGGCGCGCACACACAGAGAGACATGTGTATATAAAAGTAACTGGTATAGTGTTTCAATATTATGTGAGTCTAAAGTTTCTCTCTCTCTCTCTCTCTCTCTCTCTCTCTCTCCCTCCCCCCCCCCCCCCCTCTCTCTCTATCTCTCTCTGTGTGTGTGTGTGTGCGTTTACGTACGATACTCTCACTTTTCGCGAATAAAGATTACCAGTGTCCAGAGGCATGGATCGCCACTCCGCTGACAATAAGGTAGTGACGCAGGTCGGAGTGACTGCAGGGTACCGCAGTAAACTTCTGCATCTCGAGGATGTATGCATTAATAATTTGCAGATGGACGGTGACACACAGTGTGTATATTCATGATGGGTAAATGTGACCGTTAATTATCTATGACCGTATTTCAATATTTCAATGCAAAGACTTGTCTTTGTCCTACCCCTCCCCCCCCTCACACACACACGTGCGGTCGTTTTCACTATGTGTCTAAGTCTTGCATATTGTCGTGTCTAATATAGAGCGTCGCCAAGGGAAACGTTGGATTTATCCAGTATGTCGTCAGGCCTCTGTATGAAGTAATGGAGAAGCGGATGGGAATTCACCAGGTAAATCGTTCAGAGTTCCATCCATTGTGTAGGTTTTTCGTCTTCTCCTCGCCCTTTTTTCTTACTCAAATATTCAAAATGTACACTCTGTGTTCCCTAACCACCACTTTCTACTGCACTGTCCTTCTTAGCGTTGCCCACCCTACCTCTAGACTAACTACTTCATGTTTTTCAGTTCGTGACTTCTCTGTGATGATTTATGATGCATGGCTAGTTCTCGCGGAACATCGAAACCAACAAGAAGTATTGGGAAAAAGCTTCCGCAAGATCAAGATCGTAAATAAAATTTCGAGAGATCAGTCATTACATGTCCACCACTAGCACAATGAACATCTATCGTGTGACATGCGATCTGTAACATCAAAGGCCGTCCCCACGAAATAGCCCAGGTCGGAAGGTGTTGTATGGAAAGCCAAGTCTAAGCGCAAGATCATCGGAGCCGAGAAGTCAAAAATGACCCAAAGCAAGAGTCGAGAATGAATGCATCCAGCAAACAATGTTGCTACGCCAGCCTGATGTTAGCCTTTCTGCGTTCTACGAGCTGTGAGTCTTCCATCGGCTGACAATGACAGGGGGGAAATCAATGGTAGCTAGGAAGCATCAGCGTGGCATGCAACATGACATGCATGTGTTTCGTTCATGCTGGTCAAAGACAGAAACGTGACATCAATGCCTCCTTTTGAGGCTTGCTTGACATGCACACATCGCATTCATCATTGCATTGTGGGGATGACCAGTTTTTCTCATTTGACAGAAGGGTCACATTCATTGAGCATCAGCTGCATGTCACGCACAGGACTGTGGACACAATGTTTGTGATGTGCACATTGTTGTTGGAGTGCTGTGCACTCAGCGCGCGAAGTGCTTGCTTGCAGCAGCCAGCGCCAACAGCAGAGAGATCTGCGGGCGTTTGCAGGCTGCGACAAGCACCAAGCAAGAGGCTGCGAGTGCAGGCGAGTTGTGTGCCTGCGACAAGCGTGTCGCGGCACAACGCTGCATGCGCTTCCTTTGTGCCAGCAAAGGAAGTGAGCCCAACTGCCTGGCTCGCTGCAGCACGTTTGGTTTCAGGTGATTTCGCCCAATGACAGTGTGACTTGGCACATGCATGTGAAAAAGGTCACAAATTCAACATGGAATCGAGGCAGCCGCTTGTGCAGCTGTCCTCCCACCCTTCCTTCCTTCCTTCCTACCTCGACCTGATCGCGCCATTGGCCTGCATTGTGCAGCGCGCCCCCCTCTGCTTCTAACAATTGTGCATGTCACACATTGCACGTGCTAGCGCATTCAAGGTGTGCCAGCATGTCCATTGTCATGCGGCCAATGCAGACACATGTTGCGCGTAAGGTGTTCACAGGCCGAGGCGCTACGTGCACAAGTAGGCAGGGGGGGGGAAAGGCACGTTTGCTTCCTTTTGAAGAGTTGTGTTTATTTTTATTAAAGATTATATTTTTATTAAATCGTGCACTGCGTAATCATTCGCGAAGCTTTCGCGAATGCCGCCGCACGTGGGGCAGCACACTTCCGGTGTGCTGCCATGAGTCCCGCCGGAACCCACGTGCCTATGCTGTATTAATATCTACGTTATCTATATTCTATATCCGCGACAACCCCTTTGTTGTCGCACGTGACTTGTGCCCGCGTAGTGGTACGCGCTACACCTCCCCCAAGTCACGTTGCTCCTTCCTTCCTTCCTTATTCCCTTAGACCTTCATCGCTTTCGGAACTTCACCAACCACCAGGTAATAGATTCCTCTCTAACCTTATCTCCTTTGTCGCTTACCCAGAACTCACCTTCGTCCTTAGGTTCGTGTCCATACCAGCCCTCTGCATCAAGGTCCCCCAGGACCTTATACCAGTGCTCAAAGGGTAAGTCGGGAACAGCTAGGTAGAGTAGCTGATATTTTCCGTCCTTTATTTTCATAGCTACCCTCTCCATATTTCGTAATCCAGGGTAGCCTAGATAGACAATCTTCATGCGCCAATCGTCGTTCACCCTGACCTTATTGTTTCCATATTCCACATCGAACTTAGGTCGGGGTCCTAAACAAGGCATTGCTCGCTCCCACACAGTAGGGTTTACTTTAACATCCTCTAGGAGCTTCTCACCGATATCATAATTCTTTAGGTGACTGATGTGGCGCAAGGTGACCCTGTTCCCATCATAGATGTAGTACTGCTTCCTCCCCTTCCTCTCGGTAACCTTTGCAACGCCACCCCAGAAGGGGTCTTGTTTATTTCTCGATCTCAGATTTACCTTGGCCCTAACATACTGTCCTTCCTTTAGAACTCGGCCATCGTACGGGACCTTCTCGTCTTCGCTCTCGGTATCGTCGTCGTTGTCGTCGCCTTCTTCCCTCTCCTTATCCTTGATACCTCCCCCAGACGTGAAGGTGTCGTTTACTAACCCTTGTATCTTGTCTGGTGTGGTGCTATTTATCCTGCTTAGGTTGGCCAAGGTGCGGTGGAGTCGCTCTACCTTGGAGTTGGACTGGGCATAGTATACAGGTGAGGCATCAATATTAGGGTGTGGTAGCTGTAGAAGAGAGGTCTCATTATCCACATGTAACTTCTTTGGTATCTTGTTTATGCTAACTTCATCAGGGATAGCCTGGAGCTCAGACTCCCAGGTACGGTAGCAGTTAGTAAGCCTCTGCTTATATAAGCCTTTGTTCTTCTTAGCAACGTTGACCTTGATAATCTTTTTAACCCAGCACTTTCCAGTGGCCACATCAACGAAGGTAAGGTAGTGATAGCCATCGTACTTATAAACATCAATTTGCACGATATCTAAGAAGTTCCTTGCTTTGATTTTCTTAGATGCACGGCTCTTGCTGGACTCCTTGGTGGCGACGCCTGCCGCCTTCAAGCTGGAGCACCTGCAGCCACGCAGGTATGTCCTTATCTCTTTTAGCTTGTAGGGCCAGTAGTAATGGTAGAGTAGAGCAGTGATATGGTTTTCTCCTACGTGTGCAGGTCCATGGGCGGTAAAGAGAAGGGCTCCCCTGGTCCGCCGTGGCACGTAGGTACGCCTAACATTATTAGTGTATACATATATCCTATCACTAAGTACCTCATGCTTGTGTTTGTATTTATCCAGGTGTTCTTGAAGGTGCTGGAGCTCCTCTGGCTCAGGCAGGAAGTCGCCGTCCTCGAAGGTAATCGCGTTAACCATAGGGGTGACCTGGGTAGGGACTTTCTTTTCGAACAGCCTGCTGAAATAGTCAGCAAGCTGCTTGTCTCCTGGTGCGTAGACCACTGTCCTCTTGTCCCTAAACTCTTCCGTGTCCGCCCTCATAGCTGCATACTCATCGTTAGGCGCTTCGAGCTTGCGGTCGATGCCTAGGAGGGGCTTGTGGTCAGTCATTAAGGTGAAGCTGGGCACCGACAGCAGGTAGTATCTTAGTTTCCTCTGCGCCTCAGTCATGGCTTTATACTCTCCTTTTGTAGGGCTGTACTTGGCCTCAGCTGCTGTGCAGGCCCTGCCCCACACCCGTATGATCTGCTGGTCTTGGGTAAGTACAGCAGCCATACCTAGCTTAGACCAGTCTGTCCATAGGGTAGCTGGTCTAGTAGTGTCTAGCTTAGCATTCAATAGGGTGTTGCTGCATAACTTTATTAGGTTATCGAAGTGGGCATCAAGGCCAGCCTTGGCCCACACCTTAGCGAAGCTGAGGCCTACAGAGTTCTCCTTCCGGTAAGCAGTAGTAAAAGCAGCTGCAGTCCTAGCGTAGGTAGGGGAGAACCTACGTAGTATCCAAGCTGCAGTCTGCAAGAATGACTTTAACTCCTTTGCATTCTTAGGTTTAGGGGCTTGCTGTAGTGCTGCTACTTTCTCGGGGTTTGGGGTGATGCGGCCTTGCTCCAGGTAATATCCACACCACTTGATTCTTGTAGCTAGGAATGTACACTTCTGCAGTCTAATAGTAAAACCGAAGTGTGCAAACCTAATAAATATATTTTCCAGGAGGAAGATCTGAGCGACGACTGTGTTGGTACATATTATGTCATCATCCACATACACAAACACAAACACCCACAACACAGACGCCATCCCATCATGTGTGTATGCCCTGTAGTTCTGACTACTGAACGCATCCCCTGATATGCTTAGGCCGTAAGGGAATACGACGAAGTGCCACTTCCTGTGCCTGCTGGAGAACGCGGTAATGGGGCGGGAGGTTTTGTGGATGGGTGTCTGCATGTATGATTCATTTTTATCTAGGGAAGAGTAGTATTTGTATCCTATGACGTGTTCAATAACGTCATCTATCCTTGGTGTAGGTGTCTGGATCCTCTTTATTACTCGGTTGTGGCGGATGAAGTTGTGCGCCAGGCGGAAGAAAGGGTAAGTAGGTTTCTTAGCTAGCACATGTCTCACGTTCCATGGTGAGTTGCTTGGCTCTATCTTCCCTTCCTTTGCCCATTCATTGATCTGCCACTCTATCTTTTCCCAGTCCGCTTCCGGTCGCCTATGTTCTGGGTCATTGATGATGCACTCTTCGTATCCCTTCTTTAGCTCGATCTTTACTGGGGTAAGCTTGCTGGAGGGCTTCGTCGTCGGCTTGGTGATGTCAGAGTACTTCTCGTTTAATATTTTATTAATGTACTTTTTGCCTTTGTCGATATCCCAATCATCAGCTGGGGGGGTCTTGTCCAGTAGCTCCGTTATCTGTCGGATGGTCTTGCCGGGGTTCTTCTTCCGTAGCTCGGTAGGTGTAGGTAGCTTGTTGTCCGCTAGGTCCATAAACTCTAACGCATTAACGCTTGACTCAGAGGTCCACTCGTCAAGCCGTATCATGTTCTGGCTGATGGTCCTGCCTGACTTCTTTGGCAACTTAGCAAAGTATATCTTGTGATTGTAGAATGATATGATCCCCCCTAATTTTTCTAGGGCATCCTGTCCGAGGAGTAGTTCCATGGATAAAGTCATGGCTACTCGGGTCTTGATTTGGGTCTCCGCGTCGCTGCCAGGTATCTGTAGCTTTAGCATTAGCTCACCGACGGTCTTCATGGAAGAGCTTCCGTCTGCTTGAGCATATTTACGTTCTTTCTTAGTCACTTGATCCAATAGTCCTAACCTTCTTACTGTGCTTAGGCTTATGAAGGACTTCGGCATGCTGCCACTATCCCAAAGGGCAGGTAGTTTCTTGTAGTCTCCGTAGCTGTCTTTAACTTTAACCTTGGTCATAGCAACTTTGATAGTCCTGTTAGCGTCTTCGTCATTAATGTTGCATACTCCTAAGTTCTTTATGTCGTCTAGGGTCATGGGCTTGTCTTGGTCCTGCGTTGCTGGTACTGCTGTCTTCGTCGGCGCCTGCTTAAGGTGATCTAATATTCCGTTTATCTGCTGCTGTATAGCATTGATACTGTTCTGCTTTTTGTTCTTATATTTATTGTTCTTCCCGTTGTTGCTGCCTTGCCATTTGCTGTTGTTATATCCTTGTCCTCTGCCTTTCTTTCTCTTTAACTTCTCGTAGTGTTCGTTGAGCTGCCTGATCGTCATCCTGGGTCGTCCTTCTTTCCTGTCTCTGCAGTCTTTAGCGGTGTGTTTCCCTTTACGTGAGCAGTATCCGCAACGTCGGTTACCTTCCCTGTCCTTGTACCAGTCTCGCTGCGGCTTAATAGCGTTAATGTTTCCTATGCCAGGTACCTTAGGGCTGGTAAACTTGCGGTCCTGCTCCTGCTCGCGTAGGGATATAGCCTGCACTGCTGCCTCCATCGTGGTGTAGCCTTTCTCCGTAACGTAAGTGGATTCCTTTATCTTTAACTTGAACTCTTCAAACCTTGCCTGATCATCACCTGTGTTGTAATTAAAATCATGTAGTTCGTCGATCATATCCTGGAAGCGCGTGGCAAAGTCTCTAACAGGTTCTCTCTCATGCTGCATCATTGCTCTGTATTTTCTAATAGCCTGGGGTAGGGAGTTAGCATCCTGTTCATTTACAAAAGCCTTCATTATCGCCTCAACGTCTCGTAGCCCACTAACTGTAGTGTGTATTTTCTCTAGCTGCCTGATCCGGGTCCTGCCTGTCTCGTAAAGGTCCATGGCTTGCTTTATTATAGCTAGCCATTTGAGCTTGTCGTTTTCGGTGGGGTTAGGGGTAAAGTCGCAGAGTATACTCCTAGCGTTCTTCCACCACCTCCTTGCCTCACCTCTTTTCCCGTTGTATTTCGTTATCATAACCGGTGCTGTTTTAACAGACATGAACTGGGTGTTCCGCTGTACCGGCTGCTGCTGCTTGACGGTGCTCTGGGTCGTCCCCCGCGAGGCGCCCAGACCCCCGTCGTTCCTAAACAAAGCTGCCCACTCTGGAGGTAAGTCTGCTTCGTAATCCATGATGTCCTGCATGATAGCTGCCCAAACATCATGTGTCTGATACTTGTATTCTATCGATACTTTCAGTTTGGCGTAGTTGCTCGCCCTGGGTCGCAAGGCTCGTAATGCCATTACGACCTTCTTGCTTTCGGCGGCCACGTCCTCGTCGTCCGCCTCGTAGAAGTTCTCCAGTGCCTCTGCTGCTGCATCTGCTTTCTTAATCCCGGGTGCTGGTCCCGGCGGTGCCTGTGGAGGTGTTCCTCCTCCTTCCTTAGCGTCCGTATCGCCCTTCCTTTCCTGTTTCTGCTCGTGCCCTTGCACGGCCTGCGAGCCAAAGTCCTGCTGTTCTTCTAGCTGCTGTGACATTGTTAGTCAAATCGTTTCCCGTGTGTGGAAGCCAAAGGTTGTTGCGCGTAAGGTGTTCACAGGCCGAGGCGCTACGTGCACAAGTAGGCAGGGGGGGGGAAAGGCACGTTTGCTTCCTTTTGAAGAGTTGTGTTTATTTTTATTAAAGATTATATTTTTATTAAATCGTGCACTGCGTAATCATTCGCGAAGCTTTCGCGAATGCCGCCGCACGTGGGGCAGCACACTTCCGGTGTGCTGCCATGAGTCCCGCCGGAACCCACGTGCCTATGCTGTATTAATATCTACGTTATCTATATTCTATATCCGCGACAACCCCTTTGTTGTCGCACGTGACTTGTGCCCGCGTAGTGGTACGCGCTACACACATGCAGTGCACATGCTGGCATGTGTGATGTTCATGCATGTCTAGATGTGTGCATGTGCATGCACATGTGCATGCTAGCATGCATCGCATGACAACGAAGACGGCACAGGGGCACAAAAGACGTTCCACAGCAAGCACAGCTGCTAACATAGCTAGATGGCTAGTTTGCACATGCTAGCATGTCTCAACACGAGACACAGTCCGTCCATGACATACTCGCACATTTGCTATGAGTGCGCGGTGAGCGTATGCGTATGTGCAGCGTGCACTGCTGCAGTAGGTCGTGCACAGCTACCGCCATGCTCAGCGTATGTACAAGTACGGCGTCGTCTTACAGCCATTTTTCTTTTCCAAACAACATTGCGCTATGAATCGAAAAATCGTATCGCAGGCCGCCTTCTACCCCCCCTCCCTTTTCCTTCTGCTGGCGCCGCTACACCGGCATCTACTATCCGTGCGAGAAGGCAGTCTCGATCTGCTTCTGGTTCTGCGTCTGACAGAAGATGTTGTGCATGATGTCCTTAGGAATACTTACGAAATCCCTCTGAACCATCGCCGTGTCTATCTCCGTGGCCAGGTACGATATCAGCAGCTCCTTTAAGCTGCCCAGCAGATGCAGTTCTCGGAGCGTGCGGCAGATTTCGATGGCTGAAAAGGGGGGGGGGGGGGGAAGAGGTCAGGGTTATTGTATCTAGTAGTAACCGTTTTATACTAATGTATACTTGCAGTATCAGCTTCGCCCCACACGTACAAACATTCACACATCGTAATATTTAACATATGTATGTAAATATATATATATATATATATATATATATATATGTAAATATATATATATATATATATATATATATATATGTAAATAAATATGTGTGTGTACGATATATAAATGTATTATACTATGCACCCACGCACGCGCAAATTCGTATCCCCCCCCTCTCCTCTCCCGCCTAAAGAAAAGAAACTAAACTAGATACGGCGGTAGGGTCGTCGCACCCATCGTACTACTCATCCCTTCTAACTCATCGCCATCGCCACCAGTAGCAGCAATAGATAGTAGACAACAACTACTACAACTGCTACCACTAAGACTACCTTTCTCCACGGTGAGGTTGTGCTCGAGGTACTTTTCAACCTGCTCTTGGAGCCTCAGGAACTGATAGCGCTCCGAGGTGCACCAGAGCTCCACCGCCTCATCGACGTCCTTGATGATCAGTCTGTCCTCGTAGATGAACGTCAGCACCGACATCAGGATGGAGTAGGTGAGCTCGGGCATGTGGATCTCCTGCATCTTCTCCGCCACCGGCAGCACGTGCATCGCCGTGTCAAAGTTCTCGGCCGATTTCTGCTCCTTCGCCCGCTTGTCAAACAGCGTGGAGCCGTACCTCGGTGCTGCTGCTGCTTTGGACTCGGTCGGCGGCAGGCCAGTGGAAGAGTCGATGGACGACGATGGGGTCAGCAAAGGGCCCGTTTCAACCTTCATGTCGTTGTTGCCCGGCGACGAGGGCGGGCGCTTCCCATCTATTGGATTCCCCGACTCCGTCTTGGAGAGCCTGATTCTCTTCCGCCCCCGTCCCTCGTCCTGCTCCTTCTTCACCTTCGCGATCTTCATGGGCGAGGCCGGCGACTGGCAGGAGGAGAGGGAGGAGCTCTGGAGCATCTTGCGGAAGAAGTCGCTGCGACACGCGAGGATGTTCTTGTGCGCGGCGATGGCACGGCGGTGCTCCCCGCGGCCCGCGATGATGCGGCAGTCCGCGAAGACGGGGTTCTTCAGCAGGTTCCCCACGTCCTCCCTGAAGTTCGTCTGCTTAACGTTGCGCTTCTCCTCCGCGTGTTTGTGGAAGATATCAATCGCGCCGAGTCCGATCCATTTCTTGGAAGGGGGGTAAGGCAGCGTCACTATCACCGCGCGCAGGTGCCGCTCGATTATAAACTCCTTCATGCCCGCCGGGAGCTCCTTCGTCGTGTCCACCAGCTTCACGATTTCCACAGGTTTCTGGGCCAGCTTGGAGCTGGCAGATTCCGTTGGGATGACGCACAGTGAATAGTTTGTCATGGTGTTGGCCTGGTCAGGCATCGTGTGGTAGATGTGGATGCGGGAGATGTAGTAGTTCTTGGAGAAGCGGATGGTCAGCTTCACGTTCTTCTTCGAGCCGTTCTTGTTGTCGGCGTTGTTTTGCTGCTTCACGACCTGCGTGTGCGATCATGCATCGGAGGCATGAGGAAAGAGACGCTCGTTAAGGGATGTGAATGTGATTGCGACAAACAGCATTGAAGACGTGCATGTGTGATGACCCCCCCCCCCCCCCTCCCTTCACCGAGTCTACGTTTACGCGTCTGCTTCCAAATGTCGACACACACACACACACACACACACACACACACGCGCGCGCGCGCATGCATAGCAAGCACCTTAATCCTCCATTCGTTACTCTTGCTACCCTTTGTCCCGTGTTTGTAGTCGAAGAGAGAGGAGAGAGGGTAGGACTGCGAGCACTTCTCGCTGCAAGTGATAATAGTGCCCTCGATACCTTTGAACGGCGTTGTAGTGTCGAATTTGTCTATTCGCACAAAGCCATCGGACTGCATGGTCCTCACATCTCCGTCGTCAAACTGCACGGTATATGTGCCTGATGGTGGTAGTGGTTGGGGGGGTGATATTCAACAAGGTGGGGAGAGGGGAGAAAGAGGAGAGAGAGAAAGAGAGAGAGAGAGAGAGAGAGAGAGAGAGAGCATTCGCGTGTGTGTAAGCATAATACTGGAAGATCCATAAATGAATTTCTTATTCTTATTCATCTGCCATCCTTCTCCACCCCACTTAACACAACACACACACTCTCTCTCTCGCGCGCGCTCCCTCTCACTTTCACGCAGACCGGCAACGCTCGCTTGCATTCTTATTACCATCATCATGCTTCTCAGCGATTCTGCCTGGATATAGTTCTCCATCCGTCCATGGGGCCTGACAAAAAACATGCACGTCAACGCACAGAGAGTTGACTCAATCTCACCGTTCTTTATAAAGCTAGGAAGGATCGTAGTGGTAAATTTTAGTTAAAAGCACACACACACACACACACACACACACACACACAGACACAGACACAGACACAAACACATTTTACCTCCACTTTATCATCAACTTTCCACTCTGTCTCCGCTTTCGTGTTCTCATTGCTCACGAGGGTTAAGTTCCTCTCCCCAGGTAACAACGTGTAGCGCTTCTTCTTCGTAGTCGGCTTCTCATCCGAGGAATTAAGCACGGGAACAGGGGGCACTGGCACAGGGGGTGCTGAATTTGAGGAAGATGCACCGGTCGAGGTGGTGGTGGAAGTAGTGGTGGTGGTGGACTGTCCAAGTGAGGTTGAAGCTGCTTCTGAGCTTCCTGTTGTCGAGGTAGCTGCATTTGAGGTGGAAGAGGAGGAGGAGGAGGAAGAGGAGGAAGCGGCCGTAGGGGCCGGGGTTGTTTGGTTTCCAGCAATGGATGATGGAGAAGCCCCGGACATGTCCCCAGCAGATTGATTGGCTCGATAAGCGACCCCTTTGTTAAAAGCGAGGAAGAATGGGGGGCGAAGGGAGGAAGAGGGTGGAGCCGGCTTGTGTAAGACCTAAGGATCTTTTTTCGTCCTTTCTCGAATACCAAGAATAACCTACGATATCTCCTTAAGACTTAGATTTAATGGACATTCACATGAGAAATACCTAAATCGAAGATGTTTTTCGGTCAGAGAAGGCAGCTGTTACGCGCGCCAAGTCGAGAACAATTTCAGACCTACTTTTGCGAGGTATCGGTCAGTGTGTCGGCTAATTATCATAATATTGCTTAAATTTGGATGTCGCAGTTATTAAAATTAATCCCAATATGCCCTCAAAAGAATAAAAAAATATCAGGATACCCGTTGGGCTGGCAGAGCTTCCACGCAGTCGAGCCATTTTGTCCCCGGTACTGTCCGGTGTTGCTGAATCGTCAGCCGTATGTCCATAATCCTTGATAACATTGGAAGTGCGACCTATGTAACCCTGAATCATGGAACAAAATGGGCGTCTTCGAATCGTTCGAAAATTCGTCGAACCCCAAGAATTTGTGATCTGACCGTTGAATCTTCAATCTTGAAATCTTGAATTCATCGTTGAAAATCCCAACCCGGACCCTTGCATGCTTGTTGAAACCTGTGATCAAATTGATCTCATTCTGCAGAACGAAGGAACCCCTCTACTAACAACGCACATCTCTGTCACGTTTGCATCTTTTTTTGTGATCGCTTCTGCTTCCACTGTCCAAACAGCAACACGAACACGTCCAAACAATCCAAACACAGACGTCTCTAGCTGGCTAGGTCTGGACACTTTTTGGACCAGCATCGGCTAGATCGGGAGTCACAATCTGGCCCAAGTTGCATTTCTAGACCTGAAAGACATGCAAGTGTCCCACAAGTCGCAGCTCCACAGCTAGACAGCTCCAGACAGAGCTAGCAGGTCAGAGGTGGCCACACACACACGCCCAGCTAGCTGGAGCCAGACGTTCAGCACTGCTAGCTAGCTAGACTGAGCAGGCAACAGACGCATGCACACTACACCATCATTGAGCTAGCTAGCTCTAGCTAGAGCTAGCTGAGACTGCTAGACTGGTGCAGACTGCTAGACTGGCTAGCTGGGCATGCTGGCATGCTAGCTAGCTAGCATGCTAGCATGCCAGAGTGCTAGAGTGGCTAGGCAATGATCTGGCTAGCTAGGCTAGCTGGCTAGCTAGCTAGCTGGGTGTGTGATGTGTGACATGCTAGCGTGGATGCAAATGATCCCATCCATGCGTGCTAGCTAGCTAGCTAGCTAGCGCGTGTGCGCCTGCTAGCTAGCTAGCCTGCTAGCCTGCTCCAGTGCTAGCTAGCCTGTTAGGACTGTGCATTCATCAGATCATCATTGCACTCCAGCACTGACCAGCTAGCTCCACTGGTCTAGTAGCTGTCTGGTGTTGTGTGAGATGCACACTTTCAGTCTGGAATGCTAGAATGTCTAGCTAGCTAGCTAGCTAGGCTAGCTAGGCGTGTCCGCGGTCTAGCAGTGCGCACACTAGCTAGCTAGACATTTGGACTTGCTGGCATGTCTAGATGTGCTTAGCTAGCTGGATGGCTAGATGGGTGTGCACATGCTAGCATGGTTGATTCACTTCTAGACTTGCATTGCATGTTGCGTTCAGCTTGCGCAGCTAGCTTGTGACTAGATGACCACGCTAGCACGTCCCCGTCTAGCCATGCAGCCATGCCTAGATGCCAGCATGCAGCTAGTAGTGCCTCAATGTCTAGATGTGTCTACAGGTGTGCCATGTCACAGCTAGTCTAGCTAGCTAGTAGTGTGTCTAAATGTGCATGTCTCTAGGTCTAGTTGTAGATCCATGTCCATCTAGCCATGACTTTGGATCCAATGCCAAAATCGTGCTAGCATGTTGTGTGCAAAGCATCCTTGTTTCGTCGGCTCAAATCGATCACTGACGATTTGTTAGACGAAGAATTGCCCACCGTTTTGGCGACAACAGAGGCGCTGAAAAAAGAACTGAAAAAACATCACAAGGTGATGAAATCCTGTGCTTTCAACGAATTCGAAGAGGAATGGTCCAATGATTCATTGCGCGCTGTGCATCTCAAGAATCTTGGATTCCTCCCGTCATCTTCGATCACCGGCATCAAACTAAAACTTCCAAGTGTTGCTACATCATGGATGCGCGCCATCTGTGGTGTCGGCAATCTTGGAAAATTCATGTTCTCACGTGGACAATGCACGGAGAAAGATGCTACGTGCGATGCATGTGGCATCCTGAAGGACATGGATCATCTCCTGCAATGTCCAACACACAGTCGAGAACAAATCAGATTGCGCAATCAAATGCGCGCGATCATGAATCGCAACGACGACACGAACCGGCTGACAAAGGCTGAAAAGGACTCCAGAACTGCTGCACGCAGTGCGCGGCAACATCGGTCGCATGAGGACGCTTTCAAATGCATGAAGCACGTGGTGGCAGAAACCAACAGATGCAACATTAGCGCTGTAGCCGCTGCATTGCACAGCTACATCAGGATGACCATTGAAAAAATTTAATTCTTCATTACATCCGTCTCATGTTGTGTGCAGATGTCTAGATGTCGCGCATTATCATCCTAATATTTGACATATAGAGTCCTCACTGCCAGACTAGCAGAGTACCATAGCTAGGTCTACTCATCGGGCGAGGGTTGAGAGACCCCGACACTGTTTGGACTACTGCTCGTGCCACCAACCACAATATCGACGTCGCCGCTGCTTTCGGTGACTTTTAGTGGAGCGGCGTTTGGAGCAGGTGGGGGAGGCCTGGGCGGCGGCTTGTCGTCCGCGACTTCGAAGAGATTCTTCACCTTGGTCGGTTTTGTCGTCGTTTGCTCTTCCCAGTGCTTCCCGCCTCGATTGATGGATTTGGGGAGTGGCGCCATGAGTTGATGGCCGACGAGCAGCGCGCAGTGAGACCGAGTGAGATATTCCGCCTCCTGCTTCATCTGTATCTCACGGAACCACTGAGCGGCCTGTGGCACACAGCGGCAGACCAGCTGAGACCGCCGCGAGCAAAACCGCAGCAGCTGCTCGATGCACTTGTTGAAGGAGACCTCCAACACTGCAACGTCGTGCATGCGCGATTTCGCTCGCGGTGTGCCCTCCCTTCTCTTACGGTGTGCGATCATCGACTTTAGGTACGTGCGGGCGCTCTGCGTGGACTCGATCATCCCTATGAACTTACGATGTTCCGTCGGCATATTTTTCACAGATTCGTCTCGCCAGCGCTGCAGACGGTGCCGCCCCCGCTTCACGCCGAGGTATCTGAATAGGATTTTTTATTTTGGTTGAATGAGGAGGGGGGGGAAGGAAGTCGAAGATAAAGATGGGATGATGGCAGAAGAATCTAAAGCAGATGGTGAATAGCGGACATGTGCGCGCGGACACACACACGCACGCACGTACAAGGATCAGGACACACACAGACAGACAAAAAAGATCAAGATAAAGGGAGGAGGAGGAGGAGGAGAGAGAGAGAGAGAGAGAGAGAGAGAGAGAGAGCACAATTTAGGGAGAGAGAAAAAGGAGCCGCTAACAATGCGGGAGCAAGGTCGGTTGGGAGAGGCGGGGTGCTAGTAGTTACTTGAAGAGCGTGGGGAGAATGGGGGAGTGGCCGGCGTAGACAAAGCAGCTGAGCTCTTTGAGAGACGCGTTCGCAGCGATGAACGGCTTCAGGCGCCGCCACAACACAAGCTCCGCACGAGCAGAGTGAGGGTAAGGGTCGGGATGGCACGCAATCAATGACCGAATTCCGTTCGATAACTGGTTTAGACTAATCGTGACCTCCTCCTGGAAGAGAAGTGAAAGGGGGGAGGGGTGGGAGAAGACCATAAGTCTCAAGAGAGAAATGTAAGAACTGACAATCTTACGGAATTAGAAATGGGGAAAGGGGCTATAATAACATACACCCATTAGAGTGAGAGAGAGAAGTGGGGGGAGAGAAGAGTGGGGGTAAAACAGGTATCTATGGCTTGTTAAGTTAGGAGAGACCATCTTGTCCTTCCGTATCGCCTCTATTCCATTATGGATAGCGTGGATAATTTCCCGTGCTTTATGATAGTCAACCAACAGATTTAAGCAACGACAACATTAACAACAACAACAACAACCGTGCAGCGCACACGCAAACGCACAAGCACATATGCAATATCCAATCTTCCGTGCATTTACATACCATCGTCACCATCATCATCATCATCATCATCTTCTTCTTCTTCTCTCCTGCTAAGCTTCGAATATGGATACTCATCGACACTACACGATACCATCGATGATACTCTTAAGTACCCCCAAAAAAGCTTCATAAAACAACACAGCGTTTTCTCGAGAATAACCGATTTTATTGCAAAACAACCAGAAAATGATGGTATTTATTGATGGCAGTATAATGTATGAACACCTTCTCCCTCCATGGCCACATGCAGCCTCCAAAACCACTCCTCAGCGGGCACAGCAAGGAAGCGATTCACGATGCGGATGCTGTTGATATTCTCCCTGCACGGATGAAAGTCCTTCTTGCTGTGTGTTTTCCGCTCGTGGCGGCGGCACTCCTGAGGGGTACACATCCGACGTTTACGTGAGGAGGCAAAGAGGGGGGGGGGGGAGGGTAGAGGGGCGATTGATATTGCTGATGATAATGAAGATAATACCCTCCAGTTGATGAGCACCATATCGGAGTAGCAAACATGGTTTGGCCGATCTAGATCAACAGCCAACTTATTCAAAGGCCTGCAGAGCCAGGGGGGGGGGGGCTCTCCACCATCCAATTCTGTCGTCGTCGCAGCCGTCGTCTTGATCGTCGTTGCACTCGTCGCCATCCCCTCCTTTTTTCCCTCCTTGCCCCTCTTTCTCTTCCCCTCTTCAGCGAGTCGCAGTAGCTGCGTTTCCTTCGCATTCCCCGTTGTCGCAGCAGCGTCTCTTGATGAGGATGGGTGGAGGGGCACACTACTCAATGCCGTCCCTGCTGTCCTCGCCCCCCCCCTTCCTCCTCGGCCCCCCCCTTCGTTCCCCTTCATCGCCCGAGCCCCCTCCTTCGCGAAGAGGACATCATCGGCTTGGCCTGGAGAGGTTCTCGTGGGGTAGGCGGCCAGGGCGCCAAGGTTACTGGCTGCCGATGGAGATTCGATCAGCGAGGAGGATGAAGGGAGGGAGTGATCCGTGCTTGCCTACGACGGTAACGATGATAATGATGATGATAGTGATGATAATGATGATGATGATGATGATAATGATGACGATGGTGGCGAAGATGCGGAGGATGGTGACGATGACGATAATGGTGGTGGTGATGATGATGATGATGATGATGGCAATTTGGCGCCTATACTTAGTGCAGTAGCAGCTGCAGCAGCATAATATTACCGTATATCCTGCATATATGAATGCAAGTAGAGAGCACGCGAACTGATTGACCACGATGTTTGGGAACCAACGGGGATAATGAAGAAGAAAAGAGAGAGAGAGAGAGAGAGAGAGAGAGAGAGAGAGAGAAATTGCTTATCAGCGAAACATGTCGATGAGGAAGGAGAAAGGAACGTAAGTATATTAATATACGTGTACATATATATATATATATATATGTGTGTGTGTGTGTGTGTGTGTGTGTGCATGTGCATGATTGTAAGAAAAGTAACGACACACACACACACACACAACACAACACACACATGCATGTACACATATACATACAAACGCACACAACGGAAAGCACCTCCTTATCCATCACGCTGAGATCGTCTATCGCATCTGCGTCGTAGCGCGTTGAGCAAAACAGACAGTCAGCTGGCTAGTCGCACTTGCAGCCACGAGAATGAGAAGGCAGAAACAGTCGAGGAGAAGGCAAAGACCAAGTATTGGGCTGCTCATGCCCGCGGGGAAGATCACAGTGGCGCGCGTATCATGTTTGGGGAAGGATACTCATAGCGCTCTCCACAAGACATAGATATGATCACCACCACCACCACCACCACCATCATCATCATCATCATCATCCTCAATGTAGTCATTTGCCGTCACCATAGAATGCTTCGAGGTCCTTCCTACGGGATTGTACCAGCTGCCAAGGTAGGAGAATGATGAGGAGAAAGCAAACACCACGAAGAACAGCAAAGATAAGAAGAAGAAGAAGAAGATGAAGCGTTTGAAGAAGCACTTTTGTTACTGATAGATATCAGCCACTCAATAGATTTGACGGCGATGATGTCGATATCTCGAGCAGCACCACGAACACCACCAATGTGCAATCGTCGTATCTTTGCCATCTCATCAATCACAGCATCAGCAGCAGCAGCAATACAGAACGGCAAAACGTACTTTTCGATAGGGTCCGTCAGCAACGCACATGGTGGGAAGAGCTCGCGACAGCTCTCTCAGCACCAAGCAGGAGGGCGATAATGACGACCAAGATGAAGAAGAAGAAGATGAGCTCCCGGATTCTGATGTGTGTGTGGGGGGGGGGGGGGGGGAGGGGGGGAAACGTGTCATGGGAAACGAATATCAGATATGTTATTTGCACAGCCGTATTATAGCGCAAAAGCAGCCATCATCTTTACCTTTTCCTCCTCCTCCTCCTCCTCCTCCTCCTTTTCCTAGGGTCGAACAGCTCCAAACTGGCGGCGGATGAGAACTGAGGAAGCCATTTAACCCAACCTGCGACACACACACACACACACACATACACACACACACACACACACACACAGAGAGAGAGAGAGAGAGAGAGAGAGAGAGAGAGAGAGAGATGGTCAGGGACAGTACACACTTAGAACAGTAGCACCAGCAGCACCAGCACCTTCCATATCGTGTCCTTCTTGCTCTCTTCAACGTCCAGGAGCTTCAATGGGGGTACTTCGATCGATTGCTGCCAAGAAATCAATCACCGTATCAATACATCAATGAATGGGAGTCAGCTCACACACCGCCAACCGACACGTGCTTTTATATCGTCCGCATAGTCGTATAAATGAAGCGGAATCTCCATTTATTAGCCCCTCCCCCCCGCCGCCACCCTCCCCCTCCCCCT
>ADNK01000390.1:0-12210 GCA_000320545.1 Bigelowiella natans CCMP2755 | reverse complement strand
TCCCCCCTCCCTACTCTCTCTTATATGTCGTACACACTACATATATATATATATAATATATATATATATATATATATATATATATATATATATTTATCACCGTGTACTGAGCGACCATCATCGCGTCGAATTCCGTCTCGCACAGCACCACCTCCTCAGCGTCGTCGTCAACCGTGTGCTCCCCGAAGAACCCGAACACGCCTCCTCGGGGCTCAAATTGCAAGGGGGGGAGCGCCCTGTCGGCGCTCTGCAGGCCGCCAACGCCGCCATCGAGCTCTCCCTTTAGCGCGCGACTCAACGGCAGCAGCTTCCAGCGAAGCACGCGGTAGGAGGGAGGAGGAGGAATCGATGATGATGATGATGATGATGACGACGACGACGATGAGGAGGAGGCGGTTGTGTCTCCATAAACCACTCTTTCCGTCCACGGGAAGGCGATGAACAGCTCTTCTTCCGAAGCAGCCTCGACATCTCTCCCCCCCCCTTCCTCCTCCCCCGCCCCCTGACGATGATGATGGGCGGCAGGGTGGTGGTGATGGTGATAACCGTCGCCTAGATCGAGAGGGCCTCTGTTGCTGCTACCCCCCCTGATTGTGACGCACCCAATGCCGTACCTCTTCAACACTTCAAGGGACAAGCCCCTTTCCCCAGCATCAGAGTTTTTCCCCGTGAGGAACTTCAAGGCCTTCGAGCAGCGGTGGAGGTTCTCCTGATATCGTGTTGCGTCGCTGGGATCTGGAAGATGGAGGGGCGCACTGCCCCCACTTGCAGCACCCCCCGCGGAGGACAAAAAGCCGTTCGCCGCGGAGGGTGGGGGGGGATAGTGTGTGTAGCGGGAACTCAAGGACATTGCGCTCGATATGTCGCCCAGGGTACGCTTCAGGTCGTACCTAAAGACAAACGCATTTGTGATGAAGTACATAAATACAAAACAAATATATATATATATATATATATATATATATATATATATATATGCATTCCACGCGCAAAAGCAAGTACCATGTTCCAGCTCGGTTGCAGCTGTAGCACTTGTACCTCCCCCCTTTAAGGAATATGTAGAACTTCCAGGGCTCCCGCCGCGGATTATCGCATAAGGGGCACTCGGACAACCGAATATGCTCTGGGCTGGCTTTATATTCGAAACCTGTGCATTGTAACAGTGGTCGCTCACACCAGGACAGTGAAATCAGAAACAACGGTTTAAAAAAGGAAATGTCGCGCAGCCAAAGAACAGAACGAGACGTTCTCTAGATGATGGGAAGAGGGGGGAGATGAATGAGAGGCCTTACCCTTCCTCTCGACGTACGACTGGATCTCCATCAGGTCCATTTCGAAGTACTGTGAAACAAACGTGCTGGAGGAGGAGGAGGAGGAGGAGGAGGAGGAGGAGGAGGAGGTCTGCCCCCCTGCGCCATCTTCTCCCTGCCCACGCCACGCCCCTCCAGTGTCATCCGGAGGGGGATATCTTCTTCCCTCATCCATTGAAGAGTTGTGACGACTGGAATCATCATCGAAGTCCCTCTGATCAACGCTAAGGGCACGACGCGTAGCCTGAAGGTAGATGATCTTGGGGCGGAGGAACTGCGCGTGACCTCGCTTGGCCCCAAGGCCTGTGAGGGGTGTTCTGAAGGCACGAGGCGCTAAGATTTGTCTCCATGGCGTATTGGGTCGCAACTGCTTTCTAGAAGGTTTGCGAGGGTTGCAAGAAGCTCGCAGAGAGGATTTGCTGGTGGCACAACAGCGTACGCACTGCCGACTTGCGGACATCTGGAGCTCTAGCCCCACTGTCGGCCGCTGCTACCTCCTTTTCGAATCAGCAAGCTATCTTCGCCCGGAGCTCTGAGCGCATGCTGCAGGAGATCGCCTCTCGCGAAAGGATAATGGGTGGGGTTTCTGGAGCCCCTCGCTCGAGCTCGCCTGCCGATCCGCTCTCGGAGCTCGGATTTATTTTGTTGGTGGGCGAATAACGATTGAATCATAGATCATTTTATGTGTGCGACAAGGATTTTTCTGGTCTAGAGGACTGAACTGGACCTGCCTCCCTCCCCTCGCACAGCGAGCAGCCCGTAGTAAAGTATGCGTTAAAAAGAGAACAAAAGAAAGAGATTTTTGCAACTCATTTCACAACCCAGATCCAGGCAGAATTTTTACGATGTTTCCGGGGGACTGCCAACGATGCGGCTTGCTTCATGCTTTTTCACATACTTTTGTTTCGAGCAAGGATGTCGCTCGCCAAAAAGAGACTTGTTCTGCGTTGTTTCTTCTTCCGTTACGCAACTGCTCGCACAAGATATTACGCGTAGGTCTGGGCCTAGATCTAGTATATAGATCTGCGAGAAATCGTATTTCGGAAAAAATGAACATTTACGAAAAATAGCATCGCGTTTCTTTATGACGACAACTTTTTTTTTTCCCCCCTCAGATAAGATTGAATTCCCACCCCTGAATATTCGTGGCACTTGTGATTGATTAATTGATTGTCAAGATGGCCGGAGTCGGAGATAGAAAGTGAGTACTTCTGACGCCCCACCCCCTTGAAAATATTCTATTTTCTTCCCATCGGCTGCGACTGATACATCCTGACTCTTGTTGGCTGCAGAATCGATTGGGAGAAAGTTAACGCGAAGCTTCCGTACAAGCGCGACAAGGTATTCATCCCTTCGTATAAT
The DNA here is from genome assembly GCA_000320545.1 of Bigelowiella natans CCMP2755. NCBI lineage: Eukaryota > Cercozoa > Chlorarachniophyceae > Bigelowiella > Bigelowiella natans. The sequence continues at coordinate 9,538 of ADNK01000390.1, read as the reverse complement.
TTATGTTGTAACCTGAGCAATGACCAACATTCAAGGAATCTAGAAAGGCTAGGAAGAAAATGTTCGGAGGGTTCGACCCCAACGGAAATGGGTAAATAATAACTGGATAGCTTCGAACTCTAATTCAACTAACTTAGACAACGAATTGCAGATACCTTTCGCTTGCGGAGCTTGACAAGGGGGTTAGAGACATCCTGGTACAAAATGATCAACTTTAGAGTGGCTAAAATGACTCGGAAAGGTGAAATTCTGCGTTTCGTCTCAGAATTTGGGTGAAGTCTTCGATTCCAAGCCTGCTATTATGCGCGCCTACAAAGCGGCAAGGAAAAAGGGAAAGCAAAAATCAAAGGTGGCCTGATACCGTCGTTTGTTGGGATCTATGAAAAAATCTTCCCTCTTATTTCTCTCTCCCCACTCCAGGTCAGCGGAGACTATGTCGAATGGCGCGAGTTTCGTTGGTTCCTAAAGTGCCTCCGGTTGATAGTTAGCGTATACCGAGAAAATTTCCTTCTGCACAAAATTACGAGAATATATGAAAATTACGAGAATGCATGAAAATTACGGGAATGTATGAAAATCAATTCAGTGAAATTTGCTTTGATGTAATTATAATACATTATTCTATTGCCAAATTAGCCAATATTTTGAATACTGGGTCATGTTCGATCGTGCTGACACCGATGACGACCGTCGCGTTGACTATGAGGAGTTCAAGAAAGCAGGCCCACTTATGGAGAAGTGGGGTGTAAAAATTTCAGATCCTAAGAAGACGTTTGATGAGATAGACAGCAATGGGGTAATTTGATGTTCAATGAAATTTACACAAAGTGCTCTCATAATAAATTGTTCGCAATTTCTCCGAAGATTCAAAAATTGGCTCTAATTTCTGCTTAGGGCGGGAAGATTCTTTTCAACGAGTTCTGTGACTGGGCTATTGCAAAGAGTCTAGATCTTGATGATGATATTGATGAAGATGAAGATTAAATTCGAAGGGTTGGCCACGGCATCATGAGAATTTTCGTTGGGATTTCGACGACTCGATGATATCTTGCTAGTCTATTCGCACCTCATAGCGTGAACATATACACATTATTTTCATAAAATGTTTGTGTTTCAAACAACTCGATCCATATTAGTTGTATCAATGAAAGGATGAACTTGTTTGTCACTGTGATCCAATTGCATTGACAAGTAGTCCGATAGCCGTCTACATAGCGGCAGCAATTTGCCTCGTTGGTACAAAGCCAATGACGCGCAAGATTTCGCACATTGTTTTGCATTTATTGATGGTAACGCTAGCTATCTAGCCATCGCTTATATGTGGAGATAGAACACATAGAGGCGGCGGTGGAGGTGAAACATGTCGTTGTAATATTTCGATTATTCTGGACAGTGCCGGCCGTCATACGTAAATCATAGCATGTTACGTACGTTGTGCTCTAAAACAAGTACATTGTTCATAGGCGCAGTATATATATACTAACAAATGGATGTGCATAACATATCGTCGATATGCGTTAATTATTTTGTCATTTCATGCGTATATGTGATGCACTCGCAGTTTCGCATCTGTGTAGCTTGCTCTTCGGACTAAAATTGCTTACGGCTTGCATGTAATAAAACAGGGTTTGAAGATTGGTGACAAAGTTTTGGCGCTCTTACGTGGCATTGCAGCTAGAAATATAATATATATATATATATATATATATATATATATATATATATATATGTATATATGCAATATGTGGGGTTTATAGGTTTGCAGTTATTGTTTTGCATTGTTATTAATTGTTCGTATATGAACATTAACATAGAGGCCCATGTGCACATACATTTTAGTGTACTCCACCATATCTCCACATTTTTTGGCGGCGCGAAGCCAATGACAACGTAACCAAAATTAAATGGAAAATATGTTCTATGCTAAAGAGAGGGCTAGCCTAGACATTCCTTGTAGATCTTGAGTACTTTATACGCGAAAATGAAGAGTACTTATAAATTGTTGATCTGTGTATCTGGCCAGTGGGAATGTACAATTCGTAAACATCGTTAGATATTCTCACTTTTTATTTGTTGATTTTCCGCTGCTGTTTATACTTTCGCTCTTCGGCGTTGAGTCTTTCCCCTCAGAAGATGACGTTCCTGAGGTCTGAAAAGCGTGAGAAATTAAAACTGAGAACCTTATGTCCTTGTTCTGAGACCCGTGGATAAACACGGTTCGGCTGAGTTTTCTCAAACTAAAAAAAAGTCATTTTGAACTTGCACATTCTCTCCGCGCTGCGCATCTTGTTACACAGGAATATCCCGGCAACGGAAAGCGACCTTAGTAGCCTTTGGCTGGTGCGGGTCTTCAGTGGTGGCCTGGCGCATGAGGGATGGCCTGGCGGTTGGAATGGAGGGGATGGAGTTGTTATCGCTCATTTGAGGCTTCAAACAGAACGTCCTAGCCCGCGGTTTTTTGGCAGTGGAAGGGAGGAGGGGGAGGGGAAGGAGGCTGCAAACAAGCGCGTTGTATGCGAATCGCTGCACGTTATTATCTGAGGGCCAAACTCCCTCTTAATACAGCCGAAAACATCCTATTCCAATCAGAAACGCCCTCCCTTTTTTAAAAAATTCGGTGTCATCCTCGGTGCTGTGTTTTGGGTGGTTTCTGGGGGTGTAAGACGACCGACTCTCTAGATCTTGTATCATCTAGTGCACATGAGATCCAGCTCACCAACAAAAAGAAATCTGACAGGCTGTCACGGTCAAACCCCCGGAAACAGGGAAGAAGAAAAGCCCCTGCAAGCAACATCAAAAAAGGACCGCGAAAGACGAACGACGAAATACGTCCGCGATACGTGCCATATTTTTGCTTGTCGCAGGGAAGGAATGGCATGCTACGCGGCTTGTATTCGAGTACGAGCACCGTACGCCGACGGCTGACACTTCGGATCATCGAAATACTCGTGAGTGAGAAGGACACACACCGGGTCACTCGGTTTCCTCCCATGCTCCCCCCCTCCCCCCCCCCTCAGTCTCCTAGATCCTTATGCCCTATGTTCGGAATCGATGCGAATGTATGCACATGTGCTTGAGGAGGAAAATTCTAGAGAGCAACGGAAGAAACATGACAACTTTGTCGTCTTGTTTCATTCACCTATTCTCTTGCCGCATTTCTTTCAGTCACTCTACACACGTGTCACATGGTGCCTGTAGGTATCCGAGGAAAATTTTAAACCCCAACTTCATGACTTCGATTAAGATCAAGAACACTTGCCGCGAGACCCTTCTGGTCGATGTGGCTAAGCCTGAGGAAGAGAGCAAAGGGGGCCCGGAGTCAACTACTGCTCCAAAGAAGGTCGACGTCAGTACCATGCTTGAGATACATAGTGGCAAGGAAGCCGAATTGGTGTTTCCACGCTCTGGCAACAACAAATTTGACCTCTACTCCGCGGACGGGCTCCATCTGAAGAGTCTGCAAAGCATGGGGCTCCTCCACCTCGAGCTAGGGGCTGTGATGCAAAAAATTATTGATGAAAAAAGGACCCAGGCTAGAGCTTCTCAAAATACGACAAAAAGAGTATTGGTCGCCCTTTGGCTTTTGGTAGTCTTCGGAGGCCTCGTTTGGTTTGTTCAACAAAGCCTCCACACCAGTGCTCCCAATGAAGCAATTCCAGCAAGACCGGGAGCGGCAGCTGTCGCACCCTTGCCTAAGGATAGCGCCAAAATCGCCACACCCGTGATTGCCGTTGAGAACACCAGTGAGCGTAGGCTTAGGAATCGTGGACTGGCTGTCCTCGCTGCTACAGGAGCTGCTGGAGCAACATACGCATCGATCCCATTCGTGAAGTCTCTTGGCCATTGCATGGAAAAGCACACTCTTCCAATTTGCCAATCGCTTCTTCAGAGTGCTCGCATTCCGACAGCTTCCCGCGAACCTGCATCCCCCATATCCGCTGCCGTACCAGAGGTTGAGAACAGTGTCTCTGCAGGTAATTCCTTCTTTACAAAGCAATATCTTGCAAAGGTTGCAAGCACCGTAGCATTCGGCGTGCTGTATGCGTACATGCTCGAGGCAAACGAAAAGGCGAGAGAAGTACGCGACATGGCAAGCAGGAAATCTCGTGACCTATTCTCGACACGGAAATAAGTGTGTTGTAATAATTGTGACCGTGGTATGGTGGATGTGGTCGTGGGAAGGCCGTGAATGTAACCCTAGCGTAGCCTTTAGTGTCTTTGTTCAGAATGCATGTGTAGTTCGTATTTGTAGGAAATGCTAGTGACCTACATGCATCGTGCAACATCCAGTGGGTGGGGAACCTATAAACCACATCAATGAACGAATTCGACATAATAGACATAGTAATAGCATATATATTATATATATGATATTACGTGTCTATAATATATTATATATATGATATTACGTGTATATAATCGACATCAATCTTCGCTTGTGATTTGTTCCATCATTGTCAATGCACGCTACATGTAGCACGGGCATGTACACATGCTAGCATGTGTACATGCTAGCATTAGAATAAGTGCGACATCGCTGCGCTGATGATGAATGTGTAAATGAGTCTACATGTGACTTGCTTCAAATGATGAGATGATGCTGTGACGAAGCTAGCTAGGAAGGCAACTGCTAAAGAAGACATCTATGTCCTGGTTGGTCATGCATGGAATCGCATCAAAAAGCCAACTCATGTTGTGACTCTCTCTGTGTGTGTGTGTGTGTTCGATTGATGTGCCAACATGTCTAGATGTGACTCAAGCTAGGTGAGACGGATCGATGCTAATGATGAACAAATCAAATCTTTTCAATGGTCGCCCTTCGTCTAGCTAGCTAGCTGGCCCAATAGACAATGCATGCACGTAGCGCTGTTGTGCAAATGAGCGGATGTCATGCTAGCATCGCATGTGTGCACACAGCATGTCTACACGACGTGCACTGGTACAGCGCTCTACCCGTGTCCATGCATGAGGTGCGCACGTAGAAGTCTAGCTAGCTAGCTAGGCCAAATGTGCAACGTTGCTCACATGCTAGCGTTTGATGACGACCCTGCATGCCAATGATTCGACATGGTCGACAGCGCATGCATGTTTCCCGTATCTAGGCATGTCGTGCAGCATGCTAACCATAGCAATGGTGATAAGCACGACGCTATCTAGGCTATGGTACATGCACAACGTCTAACGACATCTTGTGCCTACTTTCGATAATACGATATATTTGATGTTGCGCATGTGTACGTACGTACACACACAAAAGTATATGTCATACTTGGGTGCACACCTGACAGACTTGTAAAACGCTACTACTGTTTTCTTTTGCGATGGATAGGTACGTCACTGCTTGGAATCGCCCTGAACCACTACGCGCCAGTTCCTCGTCTCGATTGTACTAACGCAGCTTGGACACCTATAATCAGTATTATGATCCGAGTGCAGTGTTGGAAATGATGATGACGATGATGATGATAATGGTGATAACAACGATGACGCTGAAGTAGGAATATATCAAGATTAGGCGCGCAAACACGCACATCATTCTAAGGGAATAAGAGCTGTCTAATGAGGAAGTAAGACAACGCCAAATTCGAGGTTTTATGCTCACAACCGGTTTGATAATATAGCTAGAGCGCGCGAGCGCACACACACACACACACGCATACATATCTCTGTCTCCCTCTCCCCCTTCTCTCTTGGGTCTCTCTGTTTGAATTCTGTGTGGGTTGCCAGTTCCTACCGTATGTACTGCATGTTTGTGCGGTACGCCAACGTCACGTTGCAACCTCTCTGCGGACACACCTTCTGTCGGTCCTGTCGTCGTCGTTGTTATTGTTATTGTTATTGTTGCTTTGTTGTTGTATATCAGAGAGAAAGAGTTAAGACAGGGCCATCACTCACCACTCGCCTTGCTGCACGCATGTATAATGAGATATGGTGAGAAGAAAAAGAGGGAGAAGAAAAAAGAGAAAGAAGAAGAAGAAGGGGAAGAATAGGGGAGGGGTCATCTCATTCGCGTCCTCCTCCTCCTCCTCCTCCTCCTCCTCCTGAGGCTGATGTTGTAATGGCTAGAAATGAATTTGTCAGTTTCGCGAACACGACCTGCGCCAGTTGTATTCGAGATATCCCTCCACAGCTACTGCATCTTATCATCTGCGAGCCCACCTATGATGATGATGATGATGATAACGATGATGATGATGATGATGATGATGATGATGACGATGATGAGAAAACAAATCATAGCAACGACATGCTTGAAGATCGATCGTGTGGCGATGGTCTCGCACACACCACTCCCCCCCATCTACCACTGTTCGCACACGCACAGCCTACCCCCCACACAATACACATCGCTAAATTTCACATTCTATGCGTACCGCCGACGTACATACGCATGCACTCTTTTTGTATATCTACACACACACAAACACACACACACACCCGCGCACACACGAAAATAATATACATATTACATATTACATATATATATATATATATATATATGTATATATAAACATATTTGATAATATATCTAATGGTCTGATGTTCTCTACGATTAGAGGACACACCGGAAATTGCACCATCGTCCGGCAGAATGGGCATTTGACGGTCTGCATCGGTCGGTTCCTGTAGAGTCGCTGCATTGCTAGTTGGCCACGTGCCGACGAGGAAGTTGTTTGTGTAGAAGACGGGGAGGAGGAGGAGGAGGGCATCGGTGACTTTACTGCATCTGGAGCACGCACGACTAAGTGTACCTACAATCCATATCATGCGTCACTCAAGACTGCTCTGGAATATTGTACCCATCATCCACGCTATTATCTTCCTTCGCCACAACTCTACAATCATCTGCCATATCTGCTGGCGATGAGGCCTTTAGTATCTATCGTGGACTACCACAGGTGAGTTTCCTGCATCCTTGAACTCATCTTTAAGTTTTATCTTCGCATTACGCAGCTCCTTGCCCTGAAGATGATGCAAGGTGAGTGGTGAAGAGATGCAGATTGCAGCTTCAGACGCGTATTTGATTTGAGTCCAAACTCCAAAAGTGCTCTTTTGCGTTTAGGGTACGTTATATATCTACACGTGATCATCCATAATCCCCCCCCCCCCGCCGCCGCCATTCCCCCTTCTCCTCGTGCTGTTGCGCTTCCTTACCATGAAGATCAGTCTTTGCCGATTTACAGGGTGAGAAAGCTTTGACTCGATCACCTTGAAACAATATTTCGGACAAGATTTCTCAGAAATTAGCTGCTGCGTGAACGGCTAGTGATCTTTCGTCTATGCGATGATGTCGTTGTCCATCTCCTACCTTCTTGAGATCACCAATGGTGTGTGCATCCGGGTCGAACTCGAAATCGGTCGCCTTCCCACTCATCTCCTTGATCGTAATGGAGAAGGCGGAGCTATCCTTCACCTCCTTGAGATTCTCATAGTTGGTGGCCATTTCCCCTGACTGTTCTAGTTCTTCTTCTACCCTCTTCTCGCTCGATAAGGGAAGGGGCAACAATAAGAAGTGAGCACGACTCCAAGCAGCCAATAGATCTTTTACCCATAATTCTCGAAATCCCAAGACGTTTTCCATGAACGACTTAATCTAAACGGCTCCATTACACCGAAATAAACGGGGTTTTATTTTTTTACGTCCGGTTTCTCAAAAGGGGGAAAGCGTGTGTTGGGGGGGTTTGTATCTACGACATGAACGTTAAATTTGACGTAACATAGAAATGCCATGCATTTTCTTGGTTAATTTCCGGTAAATCAGCGGCTGATTTGAAAGGCAAAGCTTCGGACGAAAAAATTCGCATGGGGTACGCTCCTCCCCCCCCACACGCCTTCGCGCTCGCCCTCCTCGCCGCTGTCGGCGTCCTCGCTTTCAGCTCGGCATCACTCCACTCTCTGACATTGGATAAATCTTTACTGGAGAGTGTGGCCCCGACGACGCTCTCCCAGGATCAACTGAAGCAAACAGCTTCTGGGGTACCACGCCCTCGAGGCCGTGATGATGTCTTTGCTCCCACCAATAAACGTTGGACCTCGTCTCGCCGCGGCCAGGGGGGATTGAGCCAACTTTATGGGATGGGGATGTCTCACAGAGCTTTAGAGGGGGGCGGCTGCTTAGGATCCAAGCCTACGGTGGAGGACTCCAAACCGTTTTTGGTAAGAATTAGCAAAATCCCCCCCCCCGCTTCGAGACAGTTGAATACTACTACTCGAAGTCGCTAGTAGCACCCTTTTCCGTCGATGACAGACGGTCTGGATTGCTGTGCTTGTGCTAAGCAAGCTCCCCAGGGGGAGAAGATCATCTGTGAAAACCCTAATTTTGTCCCCTTTGATTAGCAATTTCTGACCTGTTTGAGCAGCCGCTGACGGTATTGTTTTCCTTTTTCTCTTTGATTGTGATTAACGTAACAGCTATATGAGCACGACGTCACTGACTACTCTTTGACCCTGAACTGGCAAACAGTCCGTAGAGCAGACTTTTACGAGCTTCAGGTTCCCCCCCCCCCCCCACTCTCTGTCTTTCCACGCTATTATCAAAAACCCATCGGTACACATCAGATATATATCCCGCCCGACACATGTACCGTTTGTTTAGATGCGTCCAGGGGAGGGGGAATGGAGATCAATATTCAACGGAACTGGGAATTTCGCGCGGAAAAAAAATCTCTCTCCTGGCTCAGAATATGAATTCAGAATGAGGTTTTGCGTAAGATTTATACCCCTGCCTGCTCCTACCCCTCCCTGCCCCATCATGTCTCCATCGTCTTGAAATCGTTCAATACGAACGAACACGCGCCTGCACAACATCACACACACTTACACGCACATCTCGGCGTATATACATTGTACGCGCGCGCGCGCGCGTGTGTGTGTTTAGTTACACGCATTAATGCAATCAAACGCCCTACCATAGGTACAGCTCAAACGGGAATTTCTCTGAATTCACCGAACCGTTGCTATTGCGTACATTGACCACGGAGTTGTCAGTCACTCGAATGTCGATGCCTTCAGGTCGTTAAGATATGAATGAGTGAAGATATATGTTTATTATATTTTGTCTCTCCTTTCCTCATTCCGCTCGCTTTCGCGTCTCCTTCTTCTTCTTTCTTCTTCTTCTTCTTCTTCTTCTTCTTCTTCTTCGTCCTCATCACATTCCGCCCCTCGCAGCTGATGCCATAGACGGAACTACGATGCGTATCCTTTGGAACAAGCCTGCAAGGACGATTAAGTAAGAGGAAATGACGAAGAAAAAATATATTAAATTGACTCGAAGCAACGAATACATTGATGCCTTTCCTCTGTCCTGACTAGTGCACAGAGAAGAAACGTATCATCGTTCATCGTTTGTGATCATTCCTCGTTTTTTGGCCTGCACACACATGATGATGATGGTAATGATGATGATGATGATGACGGTGAGTACCGACCGAATGCTGCATCGTCCTGCAGGTCGGAGCTGCAGATGAAGCAAGAGGACGGGGGGGCTTGGATCACCATTTCCGACAAGTGAGGAGAGGGGGGGGGGGGGGGGGGGGGG
>ADNK01000393.1:0-28474 GCA_000320545.1 Bigelowiella natans CCMP2755 | reverse complement strand
CGGGGTTCGGGGGTGGGGGGCGGGGGGGAGGACTCCATGCGCACTGTGTGTTTGTGTGTGTGTGTGTGTGTGTGTGCCGCACATCTAGAAGTCTAATAAACGGGTTGACACTCCCCGTCTGTGCTCGCATACGCTCTTTCTAGTGAGGATGGAAGAGAAGAATGGCAAGGAAGATATTCGGAAACCACTTCTTGGAAACTAAGTCGCCTGGAGGATAGCGACGAGGTTGTGGGTCACCCTTCCTACTTCACATGCCATGCTTTTGGTTCGGGTCATAATTCAACGCTTCGATCCAGCCGCTGCTTCACGTTGCTATCAACATTGCTAGATTGGATTGCAAACCTAGCTAGCTTGAATGGCGCACATGCTACATGCGCGAGGCGGGTCTAGCTGATGACAAATGTTCGATCAATGAGCATGCTCAGTCACGCATGCTAGCATGTGTAGATGTGCAGGCACAACATCTAGACGAATGACATGCACTCACTTTGTGCACAGCTAGCTGCATGCAGGCATCACCATGTCATTGCAGCGTGTCCCTTGCTAGCTTGCATGTTTGCAACTCTTTGCCCCATTCTAGCATTTAGCCATGCTAGCATGGTTGCGCAGCTATAGCAGCCATCACTGTCTAGCTAGCTATTGCTGTGTCTATTATAGCTGTGCATCGTGTACGTAGTGCGACAGCATGCACTTCTCTAGTTGCTGCGTTCTGCTAGAGCAAGTTGGCATGGATGTGTGCATGCATTTTGAGTAGAATATCAGGCGATCGCGAGCTGTGCAGACGCATGTGCCCCTGAGCTGGATTCTCACGCTTTGACTTTATTAGCAGTAGGACATTTAGCTCATTATTGTGAAGCACACCTGCTAGACACACTTCTTGACTTGCATGTTGTGCAATGCTAGAATGCATGCATGTGGCACAGCTAGACAAAGAGACTAAGCGTTAGTTGTTTAGTCTTGCATCGTAATAATGATGTGTACTGAATACGCTGCATACAGCATGCATGCCATGCACGCGCTGTGACATTGGCGTGCACGTGCCAGATGTTTCATTCGCATGTTGCTGCCACACATCTGCCCCTGCTAGCCTGTGCTGCGACAACAACCCGTGGAAGAGTGCAGCTAGGTCGGCGTCGTTTTTGGCCGTTTGGCATTATTATTTGCTGCAGCATTGCCGTTGTTCGCCCCCTCCGACGCAGCCTCTGCTTCCACAAGCTTTGAAACGTTAGAGGACGAGCTCTTCCTCTTGAGCTGCTGCGCGAGTTCCTTCTTAGGCTTTAGCAGCTTCACGAGAGCCGTGACTCGCCTCCCCAGCTCGGCTGCCGTCCTCGTTTTCAGGAAGTAGTCGAACTCAAACTGCTCGGTCGTTCGTACTGCGTCTTTGACGTCGTCCCAATTCCCAAAGCCGTATTCATGCGTCTTGCATAGAAGGAACCGATCCTGAGCGTACAAGCGGAAACACACACACACACACACACACACACACACACAGACAGACAGACACACACATTTCAGAAAAGGAAAAAGGAGGAAGATCGACTTCACGTTGAGCGCAGCTAGTCAGTAGGGTGTTGTTTGTTTTTATGATTCGTTCTTTCTATTCTTCGTAGTACCTCACTCGGATCGAACCCTTTCTCCTTCTGTTGGGCCTTAAGAGTGACTCCAAGAACATCCACGGCGCTCTCCTGACCGGGTAGGCAGTGTCAGTTGTTGCTGTTTCAATCGTTGTTTTTTGCTGGTGGATTTTTTAGAATCATTAGAGCGTCTTTCTCCAGTTGCGTGCATACAATCAATCCACGTTTGATATGTATATCACCTCTCCGGCCTTGAGGACGTTACACGAAAGCACATCGGAATACTCACGGTACTGCTCAATCTGCTTCTCGGCCTTGTCGATTGCTGTGTGTGTGTGTGTGTGTGTGTGTGTGTGTGCGTGCGTTTTCTAAAACAGCATCTTCAAGCGGGTTCATCGCCAACAAATACGCCCCCCCCCCCCCCAAGTGCCGCGTGGTGCTGCCTATCTATTCATCAGAGGTGTTCTCTATCATTTAGTAAAAGGGCAGCAGCTGCTCGTTGGAGAACACAACAGCGCACCGTCGTCGTCATAAAAAAAAGCAATGTCGTTTGTCGCAGGCACTCACCTTTTTGGATCGAGACCTTCTGTGTCAGAGCCTCGAAATTAGCGAAGAACACGTCGTAGTACTCCGCCGTTTCCTCGTAGCTCTTACCCGGCATGTTGCGGCACACCCATTCCTTGTTCCTCCCTTTTCTAGAAATGGGGCGAGGGGGGGGGGGGGGATATACGAGTATTAGAGTGGTAGAAGGATTTGTTGCATTGGTAGTGGAAGGCAGTAATAGTTGTAGCAATAGTAATAGTAATAGTAGTAGTACGAAGGCTTATTATGAACCCCTGGCATGCATCTTGGGATCTTTGGTACTCCATATATAATGGGTGTGTACAATATAACACACTTAATACAAAGTATATTATATATATATATATATATATATATATATTATAAATATTTTATTTCAATGTAATACACCAACCTTCCTAGCAATTTGACGAAATTCGAATAGTGCTTCTTCTTCCACTTGGACATCCCAGATTTCATCAACTGACGAGTGAGGAGCAAATTAGTGATAAAGCGCGGCAGCACACAGGCACAGGCGCAGACAACGCCTTTATATGTATATCTGAAGACCGCTTCGATGATAAGCAATGATGTCGCACAAGAAACATCTTTCTCATGTGTTACATCTAACAAGCTATACGCTATCGTTCCTCCCTCCCGGACATCACACACACTCTCTCACACACACATTCCCTCTCTCTCTCTCTCTCTCTCTCTCTCTCTCTCTCACACACACACACACACACGCACTCGCAAACACTCGTTCTCTCTACCCGTGAGAGCTCCTCTTCGTCCTCGTCTGAGAGGTTCTTGTACTGATCCGAGTACTTTGGGGGGTCCAGGTCGGACTTGTGCTTGGTGTAGAAGCTCCACGCCTTCTCCACCAGCTCGCGGATGCGCTTCAGGTTGAAGAACTGGTAGTCGTGGAGATGTTTCGGCATCATCGGCGGCTCGGGCAGGGAGACTCGGTACTTGATATCCTGAGCGATTGTTGTTGTTGTTGTTGTTGTTTTATCAGCATTACTCGCGTCGCAGTGAGGAGGAGGAGGAGTCCAAAAACGACAAGCAGCAACCACCGCAATTGCGCGCTCGATTTTGGCGCATGACGATTCCCGAGGAGGAGGGGGGGACACACAGAACACACGCACATCTTTGGCACTGGGCGTGTGGTGAAGGTGAAGAAGAAAGAGAGAAGGGGAGAGAGAGAGAGAGAGAGAGAGAGAGAGAGAGGGAGGGAGAAGGAACTCACCGCTGTGACTCCGGCTCGCTGCACTTGCTTGCGACTCCTCGTCCCGAGAGAGAGAGACTGCATTTTAATGAGCTTTTGCATGTTTTCCTGGCTGATTTCCGTCTTGTCCAGCATATTCTTCGGTTCCTCGAAGTTGTGGTACTTGCCGTCGAGGGAGAGTTTGAGCAGCCCCTCGTTCTTTTGGATCTTACTCTTCATCTCCTCGGTCTAGATCAATGGGGAGGAGGAGGAGGAGGAGGAGGAGTAGGAGGAGGAGGAGGGAGAAGCAGCAGCAGGACAAAAAGAACAACACGCTCAATGCCTCTATTATCATCTATCTCCAGTGGGAGGTCCAACCAACCAATGAATCAATGAATCAACGAATCAATGAGCACCTTCGCCTCCCCCCTCGCCAGGATCAGGTCGATGTCCTCATCGGTAATCGTGCCCTCCGTGCTTTTGAAGATGGAGTCCGCCCCGAACTTAATGGCCTCGATCATGTCATCCTTGCTCAGCTTGTTCTTCTTGGCGAGGCGGCCTGATGTTGGTGGTGTGATGATGATGATGATGATGATGATGATGCTGATGGTGATGATGATGCAAACGTAATGCACGTGGTTGTCGCAGCGTGCCTCATGCTTTGGTTTCGTAGCAGCCAAGGAAAAAGGTACCTGATTGAACGACGAGCGCGTCCATCTGGAGCTTTCGATTCGCCGCCTCCACGACTTTCTCCTCGATTGTCTGAGTACGTCGGCGCGGCAAAAACGGTCAAGCTCGGAAGAGGAACGGGTATAAAGCGGCAATGAAGATATCAATATTGTTTTGGTAGCACGTTTGAAGGTGCGGGGAGTTGGCCACTTACTCTCTCAGTGACGAAGCGGAACACCTTGACTTGTTTCTTCTGGCCGATGCGGTGAGCTCGGTCTTGTGCTTGCAGGTCGACTGGGTGTATTGTATGCATTCACGTGAGATATATCATCGAGAGTGGGACCAGGCTTCGGTCATCGCATGTGGTAGTAACGATGACAAGAAGCCACCGACAACTTTTTCATCTGCTTCTCTCTCATTTATTGGGTGTAATATTCATTCCAATCCGTGCGTTTATATATATATATATATATATATATATATATATATATATATATATATATATTATTTCACCAAAGCTAGCCACACACACACACACACACACACACACACACACACAGAAAGAGATAGAGAGATAGAGAGAGAGAGAGAGAGAGAGAGAGAGAGAGAGAACAAGAGCTACTACTACTATTACTACTAGTACTACTACTTCGAGTTCCACTACTACCTTGAGGGTTCCAGTCGCTGTCGTACAAAACGACGATATCTGCGGTGTACAGGTTGATTCCCAGCCCCCCCGCCCTTGTGGAGAGTAGGAACACGAAGTACTTCGAATCCGGCTCGTTGAAATCAGCCATCGATTTCTAGAATGTCATCGCACAAGTATTGAAATGCAGCCATAGATTTCTAGAATACCATCGCACAAGTACACGTTTCGCCCGCGCGCGAGCACACACAAACACACACAAGCACACACACACACACACACACACTCGCTCGCTCACTCACTCTCAGAACTCCCGAGAATTTCATTTAACGATCGAATGACTGACCTCTCGAGTGATCTGATCCGTGTTACCATCGATGCGGCAATACCGGAAGCGCCTGCTCCGGCAGTAGTCCTCCAGGATGTCGATCATCCGGGTCATCTGGCAGAATATCAGAACGCGCGAGCCGTCGCGCTTCAGCTTCGCGAGGAGTTTGTCCAGCACCTGACGAGGAGTTGTTGTCGCCACGATTACGGTCAGCAACCAATGTACGTGTCCCCTGCGCTATCATTACTATTATTATTATTAGTAGTAGTAGTAGTAGTAGTAGTCGTAGTGATAGTAGTAGTATGGGCATTATTAAGGTTTGAAGAGGTTGTAACGGTACTACCACAAGCTTGCCGCTATTCTCGATCAAGTGCTCTCCGAAGGGGGGGAGATCCCGGTCTTCCACGCCTTCGAAGAGGTAAGGATGGTTCGCGGCCTTCCGCAGCTGCATCACTATATTGAGCAGCTTTGTCTTGCCCTGCCAAGGCCCAGAATTAACAACAAGGACAGGTAGGTCATCACCCATTCATTCATTTATTGCGGCATTATCATCATCATCATCATCATCATCATCATCATCTTTAGAATAGATAATCCAAACGACGTATGGTCGCAAACCCCCCAGCAGCAATAAGAGTACCACCTGCTTCTTCTGCTCGCCCAGTAGCTCCAGCAGATTCTTGTCGAGGACGCCCTTGTACACCTGCTTCTGCAAGGCGCTCATCCCCACGAAGACGAGCATCTCCTTTTTGGGGAGCAAGCTCGACTCTGCATCGACTTTCAAGCGGCGAATCTAATTCGAGATGGTGAGAGGAGAGAGAGTGAGTGAGAGAGAGAGAGAGGGGGGGGGGGGGGGGGGGGGGGTTTGTAGAACTCCAGAACGAAGCGTGTCTTCGTCGATGGAAGGAAGAATAGCAGTACCATGAATGGCTTCAAGACTAGGTGCAACTGCTCCATAACTTCGTTCTTCGAGTCAGTGTCGGTCTCGAATATGCTATCGAATTCCTCAGAGTTGGAGAAGATCCCGGGCATCAGGTAGTTCAGCAGCGCCCAAAGCTCGTGCAGATTGTTCTATGATAACGAATGATGACCGGAGACATATTGGGTTATTCTCATTTTTTGATACGAAAGACAACCAACGACGCTTTGTTATTCTCTATCACCTGTAAAGGGGTCCCTGTCAATAGCAATCTGCACCGTGAACGCATCGTCCTGAGATTGACGGAGAACAAGGAGTTCTCGTTCTTCAAGCGATGCGCTTCGTCCACTATGATATAGTGCCAGTCAACCTTGGAAAACTTTCCCTGTTGTGATCGGCAAAGCATTCATTCAATATTTATCTAGCAACTTCTTTTACTCAAAGAAAAAAGCAGCTGAAAAGCTCAACAACGACTCACCTTTTCACGATTCAGCATCTCGTATGTGGTAACGACGACACCCCAGTCCCTGTCCTCGCTCAGCATTCTCTGAATCAGAGCCGGCCTAACAAGAGGAACAGCGTTGTTAGGAGACTAAAAGAAGGCATGCAGCATCGAAAACCATGTCTCCTTCTTCTTCTTCTTCTTCTTCTTCTACCTTTCTTCTTTGGTGCCGTGGAGCATTAAAGGCTTCAGATCAGGACACCAGCGATTTATCTCCCTGATCCAGTTCCCTGAAATTAAACAGTGGTGAGATCAGGGAGCTTTGTCGTAGGCAAGGATGGCAGGGCGGTACCGAGTGTACTGAGAGGCACGGTAACTAAGTGGGGGCCTTCAATTTTATGGAACTGGAGCAGGTAGGCCATAACAGAAATTGACTGTAGCGTTTTGCCTGATATGATGCAAATGCTTTGAGAACACAAAAACGCATTGCTTAAGATGACTGTTCGGTTCGGTGAGTGCCTACCCAGTCCCATTTCATCAGCCAGAATGGCGCCCATTCCTTTGCTCCAAAGGTTGATGATGAAGTTCAGGCCTGCAAAATTATAAGTCTGTTCTTACTGCTCCATCTCTCTAATTACTGCCCCATCTCTCAATAGCAGCGTTTTTGCTCAACCTTCAAGCTGGTATCCCCGCATCGTTCCAAATTTTATATTAGCAGGCTGAGGAACAGAGAATGGCACGGAGAGTCATGACAAGGGATTTCCGTCAACCAAATCATTGCAGCACCTGCTGGGTCAGGCGAACAACATCCTCTTCATTCTGTGCAGCGGCAAGCATTTCCTTATCTCCTTCTTTTTCTGTCATCCTCCGTCGTGGGGCCTGGTGCGCAAATAAAATCTCAAGCTCTACCAAAGACCTGCATTTTAGTTACTTTACCTTTTTCTTCTTGCCCCCTCCCGCATGGGACCTGTGAAAACCATCGTCGTAAGACACACATGCGTGAGGCTCAGAAGGACAGAGGTTGGGTGGGGGGGTGGGAGGGGGAGGCGGAATGGTCAAGGTGTTGCATTACAGATGGATCCCCTTCGATTCGAAGGCATCGCGCAGCTTCGCCAGCAGCTTGTCCATCGCGATAGGTTGTGGGTGGTCTCTGCTCTGGTTGACTTTTCTCTGCCTCTTCTTTGCTCTCTTTGCTTCCAGCGCGGGCTGCTGCTGTGTCTTGTTTGTTGTTGTTGTTCTACTGCTGCTCCTCCGTTTGCGTCTCCGCGCAGTCCATCACCTTCCACTGCTATCAAATATGAAAGGCGTTCCAGCGCTTTATATATTATTTGCCAAATGTGTGTGTATTTGGTTTATTATTTGCAATGTTCGCCGCCTGTAGCGGGCTCTTGCTTGCCGCGTGTGCGGGTTTGGCGGGAGCCGCTTGCTTTTTGGCTGGGAAACCTCGGGGGTTCCATCCGAGCGCCTTTCGAATCCAGAACGGAATGCCTAAAAACGCAGGCGGTTCTGCCTCGGAAGACCTGGGCGACTGACTTCGGGCTCCAAAGGGTCTAAACATGACTTTGCAGTCGGTCAGTACCGGGGATTCTTTCTCGAGCAATAATGTGATATCTCAGAGATGCTCCGGAGAGCCTCGGGTATGCATCACGTTACTGCCTGAAGAACAGAGTCAACGGTTCATCGGCTACAGGCCTGTAGCTTTCACGAACTAGAGAGCTAGAGGAGGACCCGGAAAGGCAGGTCGGTGCTTCACCACGAAGAGGACGGCGACTCGGGACAAGGTCGTCCAAGAGGCCTGTCGGTCCGTGACCCCGCAGAATGCCGACCAGGTACATAATGGAAGTGGCATGCGTTTTTATCGGGAAGAATGACGGAAACCGGCAAATTCAATTTTGTTGATTTCATTCGATACCATATCTGAGCAGGACAGTGTACCCCTCTTTCATCACTCTCAAGCCAGACACGGAGCAAATAAAGCACATAAACTTCGAGAGGCTTGAAGAGTGCTTGCCCTTGACAGACGATGCCAAGGCGAAAGAAAAGCTAGAATCGGCTTTCAAGACTGGAGATGCGGGTGGAAATGGAAAATTAAGCGTGACTGAAATCCAAAAGGTGCTTGTAGATGCATTACGAATCGATTCGATCACGCTTCGGGTTATTGCGCCAGCATTGCAAAGGGCCTTCCGAGCTGCATCAGGATGTAGCAGAACGTCGGCGGTAGGCGTGCATGATGATGTCACGTTGGAAGAATTTGCACTCTATGTGGAATTTTTTAGCTATGAATTGAAGGTATTAAAGGCCTATCATCCATTCGCAAACCGGTCTGGATTTTCAAACCAAGTTGTATTCGAAGATTTTGCGGTTTTAATGCCTGATCTGGCCACGAAGCACAACGTGTCCATCAGCAAAAACATTGAGGAGGAGTTTGAACTACTGGATGCAGATGGGTTTGTTCCATTCTCTCATTTAAGTTCTTAATATGAGACTGAGAAGTGTGTTATTTGTTAAGGGGTGGCATCGGGAGGTACGACGAATTTTCCTCCTATCTATTGAGCAAAGGATTCTTTGACCCTCCGCCTGCATTGCACGAGCGCCGTGAAAATGCAAAAATACTCACTGATGACGCTCGGAGGAGAAAAATTAGCCGTGGTAAGCGTAAAAGTGCGTTGGATTCTGTGGATGGTGTTACAGAACTGCGAAGGAGCTTAAAAAACAGATCCCGAAAGAAGCGTAAAGATATTAAGACTCCTCTTTTGACGATCTTCGAGGACACAGAAATCATAAAGTCGATTGACTTCCATTATTTTGACTCAAAACTTCCGCCCGGAGACGACCCTGAGACTCTTAAAATCCTTCAGAATGCCTTCAGAGAGCAGAAAAGCCAGAAATCTGTTGCTCTGGCTCAGATTGAAAAAGGCCTAATGCGTAAGCTTGAATTTGGTAGCGTAGTAAGGAGGGTAATTGCCCCGTCAGTCAAGCGTGCTTACAGAGCCGCGAGAGTATCAGGAGGCAAAGGAGAAGATGATCTTCTGGAGATGGAAGAGATACCCACATTAGTTCTATTCCTCCGTTTCGATCTGAGAATCCTGCGAGTTTGGGGGGGGATGAACTTCGATGGCGACCAAAGAATTAACCTGCAAGTAAGTCCCAGTCGTGAGCGAGATGTGCTTCTAATGATGGCGATTCGCAGTCTACACTCTGAATATATTGAATGTGTGTTGTTAGGAATTCTGTGTGGGGTTCAAAAAGCTGAAGAACGTATTGCATATTGACTGGGTGGACGCTGATAATCGCAAGGCGGTCGTTGCAGAGTACCAGAAGATAGACAAGGTTGGAGTTACGAATTATGTTTTTAAATATTATATACATATATGTATATATATATATATATATATATGTATTAATGTATTAATGTATATTTGTATGATATGAAATGAAACCTGCTCAACAGAACGCACGCTTTATTTTTTGCCTGCGACTCAAAACAAAGCCTTTTCTAACCCTCCCCCCCCCTTTTCAAAGGATGGCGGTGGATTCATAACTTACAATGAGTTCGCCAGCTACGCGATAGAAGCAGGGGCGGGAAACCCTCCGGATGAAGTCAAGAGGCTTGCTGCAGCAGCATGTGGTTCGAATGCTGACGAGTTAAGAGCACAGAAGAACGGGAAGCTGCAATCGAAAAGTGCGTTGGATTCTGTGGATGGTGTTACAGAACTGCGAAGGAGCTTAAAAAACAGATCCCGAAAGAAGCGTAAAGATATTAAGACTCCTCTTTTGACGATCTTCGAGGACACAGAAATCATAAAGTCGATTGACTTCCATTATTTTGACTCAAAACTTCCGCCCGGAGACGACCCTGAGACTCTTAAAATCCTTCAGAATGCCTTCAGAGAGCAGAAAAGCCAGAAATCTGTTGCTCTGGCTCAGATTGAAAAAGGCCTAATGCGTAAGCTTGAATTTGGTAGCGTAGTAAGGAGGGTAATTGCCCCGTCAGTCAAGCGTGCTTACAGAGCCGCGAGAGTATCAGGAGGCAAAGGAGAAGATGATCTTCTGGAGATGGAAGAGATACCCACATTAGTTCTATTCCTCCGTTTCGATCTGAGAATCCTGCGAGTTTGGGGGGGGATGAACTTCGATGGCGACCAAAGAATTAACCTGCAAGTAAGTCCCAGTCGTGAGCGAGATGTGCTTCTAATGATGGCGATTCGCAGTCTACACTCTGAATATATTGAATGTGTGTTGTTAGGAATTCTGTGTGGGGTTCAAAAAGCTGAAGAACGTATTGCATATTGACTGGGTGGACGCTGATAATCGCAAGGCGGTCGTTGCAGAGTACCAGAAGATAGACAAGGTTGGAGTTACGAATTATGTTTTTAAATATTATATACATATATGTATATATATATATATATATATATGTATTAATGTATTAATGTATATTTGTATGATATGAAATGAAACCTGCTCAACAGAACGCACGCTTTATTTTTTGCCTGCGACTCAAAACAAAGCCTTTTCTAACCCTCCCCCCCCCTTTTCAAAGGATGGCGGTGGATTCATAACTTACAATGAGTTCGCCAGCTACGCGATAGAAGCAGGGGCGGGAAACCCTCCGGATGAAGTCAAGAGGCTTGCTGCAGCAGCATGTGGTTCGAATGCTGACGAGTTAAGAGCACAGAAGAACGGGAAGCTACAATCGAAGCAAAAAGGTAACAACAGTAAAGGATCGTCATCACTGGCGAAAGGTACCAAAAACAACAAGAACAGCATATTTTTTCCAACGGTGACGAGTGAAACACCCCACGAGCATCCTTGGTCGTATGAATTCGTTGCTTCACGATGATCTCAATAAAATAAAAATAATATATTTTTTAAAAAAAAGGGGGATTGTCATACTTCCAACGGAAACAGAAAGAGAAGAAGCTTGCCGCCAGTCGCCTATCGTCGTCGAAAGGTGCGCGCGCGGCACGGAAAACAGCAAAACCAACAAAGACCAGTACAAAGCAGCAGCAGCAGCAGCGAGGCGCCTCAAATAAGAAGTTCGGATCCGCAAGTGCGAGATTCATTGCTCCACAGCCACGTTCGAAGAAGGGGAAGAGCATAATAACACCCAAAACGACCAATAGCAAAACGACGCCCAGAAACCGGCTGGCGAGGCCTAAATCCGCTCGGCAGTTCGTCGCTCCACAGCCACGTTCGCAGAGAGGGAAGGGCAAAGCGCCCAAAACGAATAATAGCAGCACACCCAGAAACCGGGTGGCGAGGAGGCCTGAATCTGCTCGGTCAATTAACATCAACTCCTCGGGCAAGCAACGACCACGTTCCGCTGTGGTCAAATTTCCCAAATCGGCTGTCAGGGCCAGCAGAGAAAAGGAGCCGAAGAATCCATGGGGAAAGGAGGAGGACGAGGGTGACGACGACGGTGCTAACCCTGCAGTGTCCCAGCTCAGTACAGATGTTGGTCTGTTACTAAGTGGAGATGGGAAGAATGAAGAAGAAGAAGAGGAAGAAGAAGGCGATAGGAACTCCGACGACGACGATGATGATGATGATGATGACGACGATGGCGACGCCCTAGAGAAGAAGAAGAAGAAGAAGAAGAAGAATCTCTCCTCTGAAACAGATCATGCGCAGGAAACCAGGCAGCGGAACGGCTCGGAGCTGCAAGCTCAAGTGCTGGATTTAGAATCGAGAAATTCCAAGCTTGCTTCTCGCATAGCTGATCTCGAGGGGGAGGTGGATAAGGCGAGAGAGAAACGACTCGAGCTCCAGAAGAGGCTCGAGAACTCAAACTCCTTTCTACTTCAACAGAAAATCAGGGACCTGGAGAGGGAGATAATGGAGGAGAAGGCGGAGAAGGAAACTCTGCAGAAGAAGCTACGTGTCGCTCTCCGTGATAGGAGCGAAGGTCAGCCCATAATCACTGTCCTCGTCTCTGAGAATTGTGCGTTGGTTGTAATTATTGCGGGTCACCATTTCAGCTTACGAGCATGCGGGAGATGGCAAAGCGGATTTCGCTCTGAAACTGGTGCTCTGGTGTTTTGGTTTCTCCGCATTTTTTTTAATGTAAAAATGTCGGGGGAGGGGGGGACATATTTTATTAAAAAAAGTCTGCCTTCATGCGCATGCAGGTGGCGAGAGAAGCTGAGATCTCCGAACTGAGGAAGATAAATTCCAAGCTCGAAATGAAACTTGAGGAACAGAATAAAGAAAAGCAGAAGAAGGTTTTGATTCCAATTAACGAATGGATGAAAAAGACTCTAGAGGCCGATCGATATGTGAAAGATATAACAGAGATTAATATGAATGTTATATATATTTATATACACAAACATGCATATACCTTTCCTTGTCTGTGCGTATAATATTGGCTATCCTGTCTCCCAATCAAACGAAAACCTACCCGTGATCATCAGGACGAGAGAATCACGGGTGGTGGTGAGCAAGTGGCGGGCCTTGAGGCGATAATCTCCGGCCTCAATATGGAAAATCAGAAGCTGCACAAGAAAGTCGCCAACGCAGACAAAGGTTTGCACGTTCAGTTAGCGATTAAATGCCGTTGGAGGAATCGACGAGGCTCTGTTCCTCCTTAACACGACCTAGAATGCCGTGTTGTAGAACTAACAGAGATCATCAGCACTTTGCTGTCGGAACGCCATTCCAAGTCCTGCTTCGGAAAGGGCCAACCACCATATTAAGATATGACAGGAGGGGGGGGGGGGGTTATAAATAATATATATATATATATATATATATAGAGAGAGAGAGAGAGAGAGAGAGAGAGAGAGAGAGAAAAGGAGAAATAGCAGGTGCCTTTCGACGAATAATCCAGCAGTTTCAGGGGAATAGCAGCTCCCACACGCAACTCACAACCATTCTTACCACCAGGCAAAAAGGAGCTGATGGCTTTCATGGAAAGGAAGCTAGGAGGGGTGAGGAAGGAAAACGAAGTGCTCAAGACCGAGCTGCTTCGTGCCAAAGGGTCGGCGCTTCGCGAGGCGAGCGAAAAGTACTGCGTGGAAATAGAAGAGCTCAAGGTAGCTGTTTCTGTTGTGCGTAGGCCTGATATGTTCGTAGGTTGCAAGCAGAAACATCCACGTTGTTCTCCTCCTGCGAAAGCCTTACACATTGTTGTGCTGATTTTCGCCGTCGTCGTCGGTTGCGCGCCTGCTACTCAAGGCGCAACTGGAAAGAGAGATCCAGGCGGTCGTCAAATGGAAACAAAAGGCGAAATCGGCGGAGGGGAATTTAAAGGTAGAAGTAGTGTAGTGGCAACGGCAGCAGCATGATGGCAGCATGACGTCGATGACGATAGCGACGATGATGATGATGATGATGGTGATGATGATGATGGATATAAATATCTCCTGGTCTGCGCGCAACGACAACATCTAGGAAATGGAGGAGAGCGTGTCCAGCTCCCGGAAAGAAAAAAGTAGCATGTCCAAAGAGATCGCCGCCGCCTCTCGCCTGCGCCGGCAGGTGAGGACCCTTGTACAGTCAAACGAGGAAAAGTGTAGTGAGGTCAGGCAGCTTGAAGAGGAAATCCGAAAGCTGAAAGCAAGGCGCCCACCGCCAGCAATCTCTCAGTACTATAGCAATCTTGAAGGACGTGATCATGACGACCCTCACCATCATCACCAGGACTACTCAAATCGTTCTTCTTCTTCCAGCGGTCATCATCGGAACGCTTCTTCGGCAAGCAGCGGAGCAAAATCGCAGCGAACAAAAGGAGGAGAAGGAGGAGGGGGGGGCGGTGAGGAAAATAGTCATACTCTCCCCCTCAGGAGAGAAATAGAGGATTTGAAGTTCGAAAAGAAGGCCCTCCGGAATGAGATGAAGGAACAGGCAGCGGGCTTCGAAAGCAAAATGAAGAAAATAAAGTTGGAGGCTGCCGAGGTAGAGAAGGCCCGCGAGCGTGCGAGCTCCTTGGCGGAAAACTTACGCAGGAGGGTCGACGAGTGCGAAGAGAGAAAGCTTCGCGAGATTGAGAAAGCCGCGGCGGCGACAGAGAGGGCCCACAAGCTGCAGAGAGAGGTCGCTCGCTATCGTACAGAGCCAATTGTGAGGCGGTTCCAAGCCCTACAAGACCGCCTACACAGCATCGAGGACGTGCAGAAGGCTCGGGAGGACAGCCTGCAGCAGATGGTTGAGAAAGAACATAACCGGTTGATTGAGGAAAGAGAGAGGTTCGAACGGCAACTGGCAGCTAAGGATGCAAACATTCGAAGGTACCGTGGCGAGCTTGATACGCTCCTGAGGGCCCTGAGAAGAATCAAGGCGAGCAAGAGTCATCGGCAGCGCATGTAGCGTCCACATCCTCCAACGTTGATTGGTTCTTTCGCTAGCAGGTGGAATAGCCGCCTCAATGAGCGATGCTGTATTTCTGTGTGTGGCATGACTAGATTTGGAAAGTGTTCAAACCTTTCAGTAGACGTACATTATCACATTGAACAGTGTCTCATGACATGCCATTGCAGCTAGCTCTTCAATCTCTAGATGCATACACAGATGCAAAGCTTCGTCTTGCTGAGCTACGCTAGCACGATGAATCAGCAAACGTCCACAAAGCTGCTCTCGCACATGTCCGCATGGGACGATAAGTCAGTACCGCCAGGTGCAAGTCGGTCATGTATCATATGTGTGCATCTAGATATGGCAGCGATCCATGTTGGGATCGGAAGCAACGACAACCAATAAAAGGACGACGAATGCTAACGAGGCCGCTATCCAAATAAATATTGCGCAGGCACACATGCCGCCCCGAGCGCATACCGGTGATGGTACGTATTGTAGTAGTGAAACGACAGCGAATGCATGCTGCTCTAGTCCAATAAAGATGCCACGCCTCTGCTATGTGTACATGATGCATGCTGCTACTAGCCTAGCTATCAGCGGTGGCAGAAATGGCGAAAATACGCAGCTTATTTCTTGAAGCCTCGAAAGGTAAATGGAACCATCGTTTCATAGATAATCGAGCTCAGCCCGCCCCCCTCTACATCCCTCGGAGCGTCCTCCGGGAGCGCCGCGCCGTCTTCTGGTGAGAGGCTGTGCGCGAAACGGATCCTCATTCCTTCAGGGGTAACTTCGTGCATGGCGAACCCTGCAAATCAGAAGAACGACAACATGTTTTAGTCATCTGGAGGACTATTTTACTACGGAGATGATGAGCAATGCAGAGGGTGCGGACGAGGAGGAGGAGGAAGAAAACAGCTTGCTTGCGGGCGTTGACGACGGACGGCGTCGAAGCCGGAACAACGGCGGAATCCTACCGTTCTGGCCGGATTCTGCCCACAGAACTTCCTGGCCGCGATTTTCAGGCCACGCCTTCTTCTTGTCGACGCGGTGCAGGTTGAAACCGCCGACGCCATTCCCGAAATACTACATACAGTGAGAAGGATGGTGAAAGGTGTCTCAGGGCAGCAAGGACGGGGGAAGGGGGGTGGGCGGCAGGGCGCAACTACTTCACTGAAATCGGTGGTAAGCTTGGTGATATCATCATTTCATGGTCACCTGGACGCCATCCTTGGTGATATGCTGCTGGGAATGGTCATGGCCGTTGATGTACATGCTGACTCCGAACCTGGGATGGTCAAGCACACCGCGCGCAAAATGATTGTTTTTCCCCCTCGTGCACACACTACTCACATCACTACTCACATATTTAATATACACATATTAATATATATATATATATATATATATATATATATGAATATACAGATGTATTAGCACGCCCGCCCGCTTCCAAGAAAGAATTCTAGTGAGGAGCGGTCACATACTGTGATAGCAAGGTGTGTAGCCTATTCGACACTCTCTCTTCCGCGCGTGTGCGTGCTGGGAAAATATCAAAAAAAACCAGACAACAAAATGCCAACAATAGGAGCGATGAGGACTTTATTGAAGAAATGGAGGGGCGGGTGGGGCGGGTGGGGGCGGTACCAAGCCGCCTCGTTGGTACCCCTACCACCAGTTTGTTTGTTTCGATGCAATTGGTGATCTCGAGACGACACGTCGTCGCAGAGGGTAAGCTAAAATACTCCTTATCAACATGTGCAGGCTTCACCATCATCGTGAAGCCCTCTCTCTCTCTCTCTCTCTCTCTCTCTCTCTCTTTCCCCCTTTTTCTCATCGAGCACTTTCTTCTTTTTGTTGTTGGTGCGTCGTCGTCATTCATAATCGTCACTATCCTTCTCCTCTCCCTCTTCTTCTTCTCCTTCTTCTTCTTCTTCCTCTCCATTTCCTTCCGACATCGTTGCGCGCAGCTGAAGACAGGCCTGTGCCCGACCACCATGATGATCCTCGGAGCCATTCCCGAGCTCACCTTGATCAATGTCGTCTCCAGCCAAGCCCTGGAGAACAGCACCCACGAAGACGGACAAGAGGAAGATGTAAGGGGACTTTCTCTTCGTATGTGTGTGTGTGTGTGCGCGCGCGCGCGCGCGTCATCATACAACCAAATGGCGTGTACTCTCCCAAACGGTCACCCGACCAAAACTCACAATTTGTAGAAACAGGCCTCACCATCACCACTACCACCATTATGAACCTACTACTACACCCCATCCTCATCACTGCCAAACAGACGTTCCCTCCGTAACATGAAGCAGGAGCGATAGATAGCAGTAGCAGCAAGCCGTGGGCGGCAGCAGTACCAATGACGACGCGATGCATCTGCACCCGCATACTCATCCGATAACTTCTTGCTGAAACGCCTTTCTCCGCTGCTGCCAAGCGATCTGCGAACATACAGACATGCATATAAGTATTATTTACATCAGGCTAGTATACATGCAAGCAGGCGCATTAAAATCTCACCTCGCCTCCCTCTTTATGTATTTTATATAACATTTGGACAGTAGAGCTATCGAAGTATATGATACGCCTTTTAAGCAGAAATGATGTTGGGGGAGGGGTAGCTGGAGGTTTGGGGGGGGGGGGGGGGCGGGAACGATGTTTAGTACCCCTCTAACGCTACGCTGTCGACCACAATCAGGTGAAACCTTCGCATTTATGTCATGGAATCAGGAAAAACTCGTGCACTGCGTGTGTGCGTGTATGCGCGTGCGAGCATTTGATTCTATACATTCGTGAAGAGTGTGGTGACATATTATTGCCTCTCCGCCCTATCCTCTCGTTTTAATTTCCAGCCCCCCCCCCGTTCCCCCTCAACGAAAAGGAAATCCTATGGTGATTTCCCTGCGTATAGCATCGTCACTGCTGCTCTTGGCTTGTTTGCTACTAGTAGTTTTGGTTGTAGTAGTAGTGGTTAGTAGTAGTAGTAGTAATTATGCTCACTCTTGGCCCTGTTTTCAGTCGAAACTGGCGGTGGTAGTAAGGCCCCGGTAGTTGGAAGTAGTCGCGAGGCAGCGACTGAGCACTGTCCTCAACCCAAGATTTCCCCCTCCGTCCCTTGCCGTACTCTAGCACCGCGCTTACGTTTCCTTATTGACGTTGTTGATGATGATGATGATGATGTTGGTGGTGTTAAATATACACATCTATTCTTTCGTCGAAACGCAGCAAACACGCACACACACACACACGCACACACACACACACACACACACACACACACAAAAACGAACCATCGTCGGTCCCCTCTTCGCCGGGGGGGGGGGGAGGGGGAGGAGATGGGGTGTGCGTATGTGGAGGCGTATGAGCATCGTCTCGGTATTTCTCTCTGCACTAATGGATTGTCGGCCAACATCAGTAGTGATGCAGCTACTAGCTGCTGCTGTTGTTGTTTATTACCACAGTGATCATGGTCCCCTAGAGAAACCCACCACTTGCGCATCTTGTATTTTTGTCATCATCGTCAAACACAGCAACAACGCAATATCAGTGCAGTCGTGTGACGCCAGCCGCGTAACCACCATCGTTTGTTTCATTTACAGCAGTAAGACAGAGAGGGTGGGCGGTGTAGGTACGGTGGAGGTGGAAATTGCGGATTTGTTTCTAAGTGGGTGGTAGTGGCAGTAGTAGTAGTAGTAGTAGTAGTAGTAGTTAAAGTTGTTGCTGTTTAGTTGTTTTCTCATCATCGATCACCCGTAGAACTGGTAGATTGTAGACATGCTCAAAGGAGTTTTCAAACTGAAGATCGTCGAGATTCTCGGCCCCACTGAGGAAGAGGAGGAAGAGGAGGGGGAGAAGCAAACAGCAGCAGCAGCACCAACACCAACATCAGCAACCTACTGGCCAAAATCAGGTGCCCTATCCCCCCCCACCGCAAAAACATAGAGCACATAAACACATATCTTGGATCATGCCTAAGTGGCCACACAGAGCAATCGCCCGGAGAAACAAAAATAGAAAATCCGCAACCACATTTCTAACCGTCGAGAGGTATCAATGAAACCAAGCGATGATTTTCTCTCGAGGGCCGTGCGGCATGCGAGTGTGCGAAGAGATCATCCGATGCGCTGGTGACCGTTGGATGGCGCCAAAAAGGCACAGATATTGTTCACGCACCCCCCTCTCTTCATGCGCTTGCTTACTTACTTCGGGTAGAAGTTGTCGCCCAACGACAGCAGGAAGTGTGGTTTGAACGTATGTGATACGTCATCCATGCTTCTTGCCACTCTGGCTTGGGTCGCTCCTTTACATTTTTCCTAAAACCCCGCAGAAAGAGACAATATTATAGCATGTTAAAGTTGACCCAATGAAGCAATGTTGTCTTCCATTCCTTCCCCTCCCCCCCCCCCCCCCTTCTCTATCTCTGTGAACTACTTCTCCACGGCGCCCGCATTCAGTCACGCCAAAGTCGCCAATGCTGTTCAAATGAAAGCCAAACGTGATCAGATATCAATAAGTGACTGAGAGCGCTAAAATAAAGACCATTTCTATATCTATGCTTACCTGATAAATCGCAAACTGTCCACGGCAGGGATGACTGCAGGAGATCTTTGTGGCAATATTGACGTCGTATGGCCAATCACCTTTAAATCAAATCAACCGCTCATATTCTTTTGTGTGTGACGTGAAAACCAAGATGCTCTGGTCGTAGCCACACATATCTGGCTTTTCACACAATCCCGTAGTTCGTATTTCGTCAAATAAATAAATAGTAGTGAACGTTTCATGGCCCCAAACTACTGGGAAGACCTGCGCTCCTTCAGTCACTTTTTTGTTATTCT
Source organism: Bigelowiella natans CCMP2755 (assembly GCA_000320545.1). Classification (NCBI taxonomy): domain Eukaryota; phylum Cercozoa; class Chlorarachniophyceae; genus Bigelowiella; species Bigelowiella natans. Next base: position 8,992 of record ADNK01000393.1, on the reverse strand, counting down.
CCCAAAAAAAGGGGAAGAAGCTATCGAATCAAACAAATGCAAATGAGTGACCAGAATCAATCCCAGAGCTCCAACAGCATGCCATACGGTTAGCTTCCCAACCCACTTCTGAAAAAACAGCAGGATGATCGATTCACACATATCACCGACCGCTCACGCAATTCATTCGCGCGCGCGCACACCATCATCGGGACCCTACGACGTTTGCCTTCTGCACAGCCTGAGAGGGGACAACACGACATATTTTCAACTGATACCACGCACCGGCATCGGTCGGAGGCGCACAGCGGGCTGCAAGCGATCGGTGCCAGAGAAGGATTCGTTCCGGGCGGTGATGAGAGGGGAACCAAGAGATTTACACTGACAATCCAAAAAACCGGGATTCCGGCAAGAATCCCGGTAATCTTCTCGTTGTCGACGTGACCATCTCAGGGGCTCGGGACAAAATCCACGTGCTCCTTTTAAAACGGGACGCATTTTATGACTGCGTCAATACCCATCCGAATGTCGCAGGAAAACTCCTATTTAAGAATAGGTACTTTTCGATGGAGGCCGGAATCGCCGTTCGTACAGAAAAAGCTGGAGGAATCGAAGGATGTCGTCCAAGTGAAAAGAAGGCTATTTTATTGCGATCAAAGCGCGATGATCCCCAGAACCTGTCTGAGAACGGGAAGTTCCTCTCCTGCACCCCATTCCCCTCCAACCCCCCTTTTTAGCCCCGACTTACACATGGAGATGCAGCGCAGCCTGTTGGAAGATAGCCCCATGGTAGCGGTTCGACGTAATGAGCGACGGGTCTCTGGACCCATGATGTTGGGAGCGGCCCTCTGCGCGGTTGTATGCGGCGTTGGTCTCGTAGGAGCTGCAATGGGCTTCATGCCAAGCGGTAATCGCCCATTCCTTCCGAACGAATCATATAAAGGCGACTGATGCTTCGAGTAGCGGATCATCTTAAGAACTATGTATCTACACCAAAATTACGGGATTCTGTATTGTTGTGTGAGGGCTTGGGGTCCAGAAATAGTTTGTTCCACTACCAAATGTTGAATAAAAAATAGGAGAAATAATTCTCAGACATGAACTGATATTTATTTTGGCACGTATTAGCCACTGCCATATATGATAGTGGGATATTAGAGTAGTATCGCTGTCAATTCGGCCATAGGTGGATCTGCACAGCGAATGGGTGTTGAATGAAAGCAACAACGGAGAATTGTATCTCCTTAAGAGTTAATCGTTCTTTTCATAATTCTCCTCCCCCCCCTCCTCCCCCCTCTTTTCCTGTCTATTTGCTTCCCCTTCTTCTCTTCGCTTATCAGCTGACGGACTCCTCGGAGCGTCCAGCAGCAGAACCCTCCAGCAAACCAAGCAGCCAATGATGACGATGCGAACTTTCTTGCAGCAGACAGGATACAACCCTCTCCAGGCCATGCGATCCCCTCTTCTGGAGCAACAACGATCTTCATCTATTCTCACGCCCAATGCTGTCGCTCCCGAGCTCCTCGAAGCACCTGCGAAGACGGACTTTTCGGAGCCAAGATTCATGTGGCAGGTGGAGATCGTTGAGAGGATATATGAGTGAGGAGAATGAGCGCGTCTTCTATCTCTCTTGCATTGACGTTTTTCCTTGCCCTCCTATAGTAATAGCGCGTGTAAATGATAAAGATCTGTTGCTTCGAGTGCTGAATCTAGTTTTGGTATAGTGAAGAACCTAACGCATAATTATACAACTACTCACAGTCGCTACGAGAGGCCATCGACGAGGAGATGGAGAGGGACCCTAACGTCATGATCATGGGTAGTAAGTAGTAGTAGTAGCCGCAAAATAGTAAGCAACCACAATACAGTACGAGAGGAGCAAGTAGTGAAAGAAGAGAAGGAGGAGTGAACTTGTTGAAGATTTGCACAGCAGGCATGTTTTATAGTCGCATTTATTCTCTTTGCTTCAATTTAGGCGAGGATGTCGGCCACTACGGAGGGTCCTACAAAGTCACCACTGATTTGTAAGTCGCGATAACATCGAAACATCGCCTATGCATGCCCTAACATAAACGCGCACACACGCGCGCGCGCTTGGATGATCTTCTAATCATATCCACTGACCGCCCTCCGTTGTGGCTGGGTGCTTGTTCTGCCGCACCTTCCTATGATGATAACATTGTCCTCCCCCCACCCCCTCTCATAGGTACAAGAAATTCGGAGAAATGCGTATTCTTGACACACCGATTTGCGAAAACGGGTATGCCTGTATCTCCTCATATGCACGCACAAAACGCACGTGAGCGCGCTGAGTAGAGATTCTAAAGCTGAGCTCTGTTTCGTCAGTTTCACTGGAATGGCAATCGGTGCGGCAATGACCGGTCTCAGGCCAATCGTCGAGGTGCCTGAAACGAAGACATCGAATGATTGCATTTTAATGTACATAATATGGTGCGCGTTGTGAGATAAAAGGTTGTCGTCATATGAGCTAGTATCCACTACTATCATTGTCATCGTCATCATCATCATCATCCATCATCATCCATCATCATCATTCAACATCGTCAATATGGTGCACGATTGCTACACCTATACATCTCTCTCTTTAGGGAATGAACATGGGTTTCCTCCTGCTCGCTTTCAATCAAATCTCCAACAACTGCGGTAAATATGTCTATTTTGTTACCCACCGCTCCCTAACAATATCGTCACTGATCTTCCGCCCACTGTGCAAAGGAATGCTTCACTACACATCGGGGGGTCAATACAAGGTTAGTACCTAAGCAAATCTCCACACACAACACACACCCACACACACACATATATATATATATATATATATATATATGCACATATTATAGATGTCCAACGCAATTCGCACCATGTACGCATAGTCTTTTGCGCTGTATTATTATCATTATTATCATCATCATTATTATTATAATATATGCGACATCACAATGCATTGAATCGTAAGACTGCTGCTGCTGATGCTGCTGGCAGGTGCCTGTGGTGATCCGAGGTCCTGGAGGTGTCGGAAGGCAGCTGGTGCGTCCCATTCTCTTTCTGTGTCTTATTTTATTTATTTATTTTTTCTATTTATCCATTTGATGAAACACTTTGAAGAAGTGCTGGTGTATTTCTATCGTATAATATGCACTGTCGTATCGGATGTACTTTTCAATATGATTTATATATATATATATATATATATATATATTATTATTTATTTGTGCCTCTTCTTGCGATTACTCCTCTCCTCTCCTCTCCTCTCCTCAGGGTGCAGAGCACTCCCAGCGTCTTGAGTCCTACTTCCAGGTATGTTTCGGCTTCTTTATCACCGTCATCATCACCACCACCACCATCATTATCATCATCATCATCATCATCATCACCTCTGTATCTAGTCGATTCCTGGCGTGCAGCTCGTAGCGGTCAGTACGCCGCGCAACGCTAAGGCGCTCCTCAAAGCAGCCATCCGGTGAGTATTTCATGGGTTATCGCTCATAAGCAGTATCATGCTTGTCATCATGCGTGACGTAATTATCTTATTATTCGTCGTCGTCGTTTGTTGCATGTATGTGATCCTTGATGGTTCCCTCTTCCTCTTCTCCCTCCCCCCCCCCCCTCCTCATACAAGCCTCTCTTCGTCGTTCAGCATCATCATCCTACCTGCAGTAGATAACTGACTTTCTTCCTTCCTCTCTCTTCTCTCTCTCTCTCTCTCTCTCTCTCTCTCTCTTTCTCTCTCTCTACCGCTTGTCCTTACAGGAGCGACAACCCCGTGGTGTTCTTCGAGCATGTCCTCCTTTATAACCTCAAAGACGAGGTAACATGCTACTTATATTATATATTAGGGAGAGAGAAAAAGAGAGAGGGGGGGGGTGGCTGGTCGGGTAATGTATACCTGTGTATCGATGCATACATGGACTGAGAGAACATCCCTCCCCCCCCTCCCCTCTTCTGTTGCGTCGCTGCTGAATGTGTTCCTATGCAGGTGGGAGGTCCCGATGAGGTGCAGAGCCTGGAGAAAGCCGAGATGGTGAAGGAGGGCAAGGACATTACCATCCTCACCTATGGACGCATGAGATATACGGTACGATCTTATTGTTATTCTGCTGCTGCTGCTGCTGCTGCGGAGATTGCGCGACGGCTACAGATTACTTCTTGAGTATGCGCTTATTCGACTTCTTCCTCCCCCGCCTCCTCCTCTCCTCCTCTCCTCCCGCCTCGTTTTTTATCTGCGGCGAAGGTTATGGAAGCTGTCAAGACTCTTCAAGCAAAGGGCTACGACCCTGAGGTGTGAGTGAATCAATCAGGATTTTTAAAGATTTATATATCTATCTACATATATATATATATATATATATATATATATATATGTGTGTGTGTGTGTGTGTGTGTGTGATTACACACACGCAAGCAGTATATTGTATGTGAAACGTGTGTTGGCGTGTGTTTTCTGAGTGTTTGTGTGTGGCAAATTAAACCAGGTAATTGACCTGATATCCCTCAAGCCTTTCGATCTTCACACCATCAAGAACTCCATCAGCAAGACTAACAAGGTGAGAGAGAGGAAGAGAGAGAGAGAGAGAGAGAGAGAGAGAGAGAGAGAAAGCACTAGGTCGCGATGATGATGATGATGATCATGATCATGATGACAGTAATCCCTGCCCCCCATCGCACTACTAACTATTGCTACTAGCAACGACTACCACCCTCCTTGTGTAAACGCGTGCGTGTGTGTGTGTGTGTGTGTGTGTGTGTGTCATATAATTAAAGTATCGTAAGACAAACAGACTCACACATGCCCGACGTGCCAGATGACGACACCGACATGGCCACCCTTCGTCGCATCATCATCACCCTCATCATCTTCTTCTTCTTCTTCTCTCCTCCTCCCTTTTTTTCCAGGCCATCATCGTCGAGGAGTGCATGCTGACCGGGGGCATCGGTAATACAATACGCCTGGACTTTGGCATGATGATGATGATGATGATGATAGTGACGATGACGACGATGATAATGATAATGACAATCGTGATGACGACGAAGATGATGAGGTTGCGCTTAAAACATAAGTCGACATCACGAATGGGTTGTCACCAATCGCTCCTCCCTCCCTCCGTCCCTCCCCCCCCCCCCCCCCCTTTTTTTCCCCTACAGGGGCTTCTCTTTCCGCTGAGATTCACAAGAGGTTCTTCGACTTGCTAGACCACAACGTCATAGGGTGTCGTCGCAGGGGATGACGCACACATGTGTGCTCTTCTTAGGAATGGTGTGCGTGCGTGCATGCGTGCATGTAATACGCTCGTTAGATGGCTGCTGCGCGGAGTACAGTAAATTTATCATCGGCGTCTCTCCATCTTTTCGCAACGTTTTCTCGTTGTCTAACCTAAGAAATGACTGGTTTCTCTCCTCCCTCCCCCCCCCCCCCTGCCTCCCCATCTCCTTCCTCCGTGCTGTTTGGGCTCTGCAGGATGTGCCCACAGCGTTTGCCCTCGAGCTTGAAGCAGCAACCATAGTGCAGCCTGAGCAGGTAATGGTAGTTGCCACTACGCAGACGGCGACGAGCGATGGATTGTGATGATTATGAATAATCCTTGACGGGTTTTTATCAATGAATGAGGCGAACTCGCGCCTTTGGAAATTGTCCTTGACCCTACCTTCCCTGGGATTGTCCTTGTAGGTTGTCGACGCGGTGGAGAAGGTGATGACTTCATGCCAGTAGGAAGCAGCTACTAATACTACTACAAGAGCTCTCTCTGGCTACTAGTGGCTACAAGCTGGGTAATTGTGGATTCGTCGACCGATCGATCATTCATTCATTGCAACACTCGACACCCACTCCTCTTGCCTTATTATCATGTTGTATGTACCGTCTCTGAGCAGCTAGTCGGCACTACTTAAATTCAGCGATAACAAGCAAGAATAATATATAATTGCAGCTAATATACACAACCCGACAACATTAGTGAATGAGAAGCTTGCGCCCCGTGCAGATTATGTATGTAGAGCTTTGCCACTACATGCATTGTTGCACGGACTGCTAAAGTACACTATGCGCGCGTACCGCGTAGCGCAGGCTAGTAGGTGTTTATTATCATTGCAGGCATGGTAGCATAGCATAAATAATATGCACGTTTAGACGTGCTCCCATTAACCTTCATCACAATGCGATTAAAACAACTTACGGTCTAGCTAGCTAGCGGTGCTAGTACGTACTAGAGCCGAATTGCAAGAAGAATGTGTAATGAAGTGATGCAATCTTTTGAATAGTCATCCGATCCTAATGATGTAGCTGTATCGTACGTCTAACTGTGTTGTACCTGCTAGCACACATGCCTGCATGCGCACACATGCTATGCTGGTACATGCAGCATGTGCTAGCAGCTATCTAGCCATAGAGCTGCATGTTGACATCTAAATTTGCCTCTGCACATGCTAGCAGCATGTAACAAAATGGCATGGCTTACATTTGCCTCTCTGTGTATGTTCTTCGCATGCTAAGTGTGGCAACGCAGATGCTAGCACATGTAATGTGTGCGCGCAGCAGCTATTTCTTGGCTCTTTCGCATTTTTGGTCATGCTGCTGCTACAATCATCAATCTGCCACTACATGTGGCCACTCACATGCGATAACCTCCCAAGTACATCGTGAAGAACTTACGGCCTGGCAACGGTATATACATAGCATGCCCGCATGATATCAACACGAGAAGAACAAGCTGCATGTAAACCCTCATCGTCCATCTTCATTGTCACCATCGCCGGCAGCTAATCGCCGTGGTGAGCAAGCTGCTCGTAATGCAACGTGTTCTTTCCGTTCCACAGCGCCGCGGGCAGGGAAGTAGGTCAACGGATCGAATATCGAGAGAGATAGCAGCGTCGTTGTGATGGCTTTATCAGCTGCTCTTCTTGTCGCTGCCGTCGCCAACTTCAGCATCGTTGTTATCACCATCATCACCACTGCGCTCGGGCTCTTGCGCGCTGCCCCCCTCCTCTCCGCGTCGAATCCCCATGAACGACCATCTCTCCGGGTCGTCATCATCAGGGATGGTGGGGGGTGGGGGCGCACTGCTGCTTGTCGTTGCTGCTGCTGATTGACCTATTGCCTCTGCCAGCGCCCGGGTGGTGCTGCTTCTATTTTCCTCTTCATCTTTTCCACCATCGCTCGGTGGCGACGGTGGCGTTGACGATGGCGAGTCCCAGCCGCCAGCAGCACCATGCCCCCCACCCCCAGGAGGTGCTGGCGGAGAGTCGACCGGGGGGGGGGAGGGGGGGTCCCACTCGTCGAACAAACCGTCGCCGATGATGTCGTCGTCATCATCAGCTCGTAGCATCCACGCATCAGGAGCCACCTCCCGCGTGGCGTCTGGAAACTCCTCGGCTACAGGCAGCAAGCCTATCTTCATTCTCTCGAGGTCGTCGAGCTCCACCTTCAAGCACATTAGAACATGAGAAACGGTGATGAGGATAATGATGATGAGGAGGATGATGATGATGAGGGAACAAAGGCAGGAGTGAGGGAGGGAGGGAGGAGGATGATACGTAAGAAGGGAACACAGTGCCGGTTGATGATCATGAGGACGATGTGCGCGGCAGAGAAGGACACCACAGCACGCAGCAGAGAGATATCATCGAAAGGGCCGATGGAAATCACTTCTTATTAGTCTTTGAAGGACTCTAAATCCTGTATTATTATTATTCTTCTTCTTCTTCATCTGCTTCTTATTGTTTTCACTGCACGTATAGGGCTGGCAGCTTCTTTCCATCTCTCTCTCTCTCTCTCTCTCTCTCTCTCTCCCTCTCCCTCTTTCTCAACGCACCATAGTGACAATATCACGCTCGAATTTGTACGGAACAGCGCCCAGTTCTCCATCGAATCTGGGGAATCAACGAATGAATGAAAGGGGGGGGGGGGGAGAACCGACGAGAAGAGAAGGGAAGAGAAGAGAGTGAATAGCAGCAACAAACGGATATGCCAACCCCCCCCTCCCACCCGCTCTGATTTCACGATGATACCGAAATCTGGTACTACTTGTGCGTGCGTGTATGGATGTAGCAGTGATAGCAGAATGCTGAGCGTTCTCATGCAATGAAAGATCCATGGCAGTAAGTTATCGTTTTCATCCTATTCCAGCCCTCCCCACCCTCTCCCCCCCCCTCTCTCCCAAATTGCAAGCAGTCGTAGCACCTGTTTTTCTTCACCTCGAGCACACGGTAGTCGACCTCATCGCTCTGTCTGAAGCTGGTTTTTAAGTGTTAAAGAATGAGGAAACACCACGTGGACGGCGAAGCAAGCATGCGTGCGTGGGGGGGGCGTGGGTACATTTGCCTTTGTGTGTGGTAAACAACCGATATTGGGCACGCGACAAATTGAAATGCAACACTCACTTGCTATTCTTCTCTAGTGCCTCGGGACGCTGCAGAATACCCACTTTTTCCCCCTCCGGGGTACCCTGGCCGGTCCCTTTAATGGGGGGGGGGGGGGGGGAAGCGGAGGGAGAGGAAGAAGCAACGGATTAGTTATTATCTCTATCATACTCATCATCATCATCATCGTCATCATCATCATCATCATTAGTATCATTAGCATCATCCTCTGCGTGTGATATCACGATATAATCAGCGAGTCATCACTCTGATGGGGAATGATAGAGGGGACGAACCGAAGACGCTGCTGATGCCCAGAGCCGCCTTGTCCATTTCCTGTGGGGGGGGGGAGGGGGAGATCATCAGTTGGCGAGGAGGAACGAGCGGCAGCAGCAGATGTAGCAGTGGCAATAGCCATGAACGACGGCACACCAGTATGGGAAAATAGATGAATAAATGCACGCGAAAATACTCGATCGGAATATATTTATATAAATATGTATATATTTATTTATCTATTTTTATGTGTAAATACACATGTTTAGCGTTAATTGTCTGTTATTACCTTCCTAGGATGCACGACTAGTGTAACGTGGACGTTGTGCTTCGTTGAGAACTGCGGAGGGGGGGGGGGGGG
>ADNK01000396.1:0-24776 GCA_000320545.1 Bigelowiella natans CCMP2755 | reverse complement strand
ACGCAAGCACCTTTTTATGACACCTAAGCTGGGCGAGCACACATCTACACACTATCATGATAAAACAATATATATATATATATATATATATATATATATATATTATACACATTCAGCACGTTGTTTCCGACATCGTCAAAGGGTTCTCCCCCCCCCACCATTTACCATTTTTGGAAGCTTTCCTAGACGGGATGTGTACGCTTGTTGTCGCTGTTCTCCCCCCTCCGCCCTTTTTGACCTGAGCATCATGCCAGTGTGACTTCACCATCACTCGCCAGGCTAGAAGAAAAAGACGAAGGAGCAGCCCTCCCTCGTGGAGTGGAACCCAGCTCGGTGATAAAAAATGGTAAGATTCCAGGGCGAAGGCGGAGGAGGGGGGGGGGGGGCATATGTAGGGTGGCAGGGAACCACCTCTCCAGATGATGATGAGGAGGATATCATTGTCGTCGTCGTCGTCGCTGTTGTTGTTGTTGTTGTCGTCTTCGATTTTCCTCCAGATGAAACAGAGGAAGAGGCAGCAGCAGCAGAAGTAGCAGGAACGGGAGCATGGCTCTTCGAAGTGCCAGCTGTTGATTCAAGGTGGCGGGGGGGGGGGTCAATGCGCTAGTTGGAATAGAGCAAGTGTCTATCGTATCATAACAACTACTGCAGTAAGCATGGTTGGCCATCATATGTTTATCTGCAACTTCGCACCAGGCACGAACACCACACACAGACGCACACGTGTGGCGAAAGGATGAGGAAAAAAAAAGGGGGGGGGGGGGGGGGGGGGAAGCACGGGAGTAGGATACTGATTTTATAGTATAGACTGTTTTGATTTACATGATTTTGATCTGGACTCTTTGCCCTGTTGGCTTATGCTACCTCCATTTATTCTGTGACAGTATAATATGATGGCCACACGCGCCAACACGCACACAACACACACAAGCACACACAAGCACGCACACAACCGTTCCCAACAAAGTTAGAAGTCGTAAAATGTTCATTTCGATAACATCTGCGCTCTCAATCCTACAACGCTGCAGCATGGCTGATGTCGCACGGAGGCAACGAAAACACACAAAGGCACACACACACGCACAAACACACGCACGCGCGCGCGCGCAAACACACACACACACACGCACACCCTGGGGAAAAAGTTACCCTGGACTATTTTCAGTATGAAGTATATATTCTATTGTTTTTCTCACAAATAACATCTAAATATTTTTGACATATTGTATTCCTTACCTATTATGTACACACACACACACACACACACACACACACACGCACACATATAATATATATATATATATATATATATATATATATATTGGAAGTATAAGTAGTATCACCACATGCCGTAGCATCACCTTCCATTCGAGAATGCAACCTTCTCTGTCGTTCCAGCGTGGTTGTCGTCATCACTTTCATCAAGCATTAACGCTTCTAAAGCGCTCAAGTTTCCTCCCCTACTACTCGCCGAGCCTAACCCGTCTCTTCTTCCTTCTCCTTTCTGCTCATCTTCCTTCGTGTGGTGATGGTGCAGCTCCTCCTTCTCGACATTGTGACCACCAGTACTGTCGTTGCGATTGCTGCTGTGGCGACTCTTGGCGCCCTTCCCAGCGGTGCCAGCAGCGGCAGCCTGAGCGCCCAGCACGTGATGTGGCATATATACACTGTAGAGAGAGAGAGAGAGAGAGAGAGAGAGAGAGAGAGAGAGAGAGAGAGAGAGAGAGAGAGATGCCGTGTATCTGACCTTCCCGGCCATATTTTTGTCCTTTTTCAAGTTAGTTTGCTGTCTTGCCTCCCCCCCCTCGTTCTCCTCCCCTTTCTCCTCCTTAATCGTAGGTCTTATTCGAATGAATCTGGAGTCGACACTGGACGCACTAGCACCTGCCATCCCAGCCTATATATTGCATGACAATGTTTTCCAGGATACGCAAGCACAAACACACACACGTAGACGCATACATTTTTGGTAATAATAATAACTAACGATATGAATATCTTTGCATGCATGCATGTGTGTGTGTGTGTGTGCGCGCGCGCGCGCGCGTGGTTGGCATTCTTTGGGTAACATGGTTCAACGAATGCACAACGAATGCATGTCCTCGTGTAAAGGGCTGCGAATATTTTATTTGTATCCCTACGAACACCGCAGCAGAAATGAATGAACGAACAATCTCCCGACCACCGATGCAGCGTACACACCTTTCTTGCGGCCGCGCTGTCTGCAACTTTGACTTTGTAAGTTCCATCCTCCATCAGAACACAATCATCCAAATCGTACCATCTATCGTTGTTAGCACCCAGACAGAATAAAGCGGAAAGAGTAGTGCGGGTCATGGCAGTCACAATGGAGAACAACTCGAACAGTGGATCGTGAAGACGTTAAGCTAGAGTAAGGCAGAGTAATCATCTACTTGTAATTGTACCTCCCACTAGGTTGTTCGTCAGCCGTGAGGCCTGGGAAGAAATTACGTCATCAGCTTCAGTGATAGATTATCGATGTCTCAGGCTCGGAAGAGCTGCACAAGGTTGCTCTATTTTTACGCCCACCTCATCCCCTTACATGAGGTAGCAGTAGCATCAGTACAACAGCTATCCTGCCCCCCCCCCCCCGTTTCGGCTTTGAACTCGGCGCAAAAGCAATGCAACCTGCGATCTGGTGCGCCGAAGCCATTTTTCCTTGGAAGAGATCACAGCGCTGACGAAGAACGACGAATAGCTCTGCGTTCTTAAGCGTTCGCAGCTATTAATTATTGTCGCATCAGAAAAATGCCATTGATTTATCCCAGAAATGGCGATCCGTGTCGTCGCTGTTTTTTTTTAGTTTTCTCGTATTCTCCTTCCTCATGTTGTTGTTATTGTTGTCGTTGTTGTTGCTGCCGCTGCCTGACTTTCCGTAGTCCGTAAGAAATACACGCCGAAGACATCGATATATATCCGCGCACGTGTGCAGCTGTGTAGGATTTTGTGGGCCTCCTCCAATTTGTCGATTTGTATTTATTCTTCGAGTTGGTTGGTTGTTTCAGGCTTATTTTTGTTGCAGACGTCACAGTCATTGCCGTCGTCTGCGACTAGTCCGCGTCCGTCTGCCCGTCTCTTTCAATCGATCGGGCTGCAAGGGTGGACAAATCCGAGCGCCATCGCACCCGCGCAGCTGTTCTGGCAGCTGCAGTCGCCATGATGATGGCCCCTGCTTATGCTATCTTGCTGCCGTCTTTGAGATAACACCTAAGCTCGATCGCTCCCTCTGGTTCCTCAGTCATGTTTGCATCGGATAGCTCGGCCGACGACGATGATTACAGCTATACTCAGCTCCCTCGTCGTGTGACCCTCACGTTGGGTATCTTCTTTATTCTCCTTATCACACTGCGACCAATGGAGGAGCCAGGCTCTCACCTAGCCCTAGTCACCACCGCCTTTAGGGATCCCGATGCTGCTCCGAGTAATGCCGTATCAAACCAGATCATCCAAACGCTGACAGAGCGTTCCCAGGAAACAGCGCCACGGTGATGACGATGATGACGATGACGATGATGGTGATGATGATGATGGTGATGATGATGATGATGATTAAAAATGTGAATATGACGATGATGCCTGGGAAATACTACAGTATCCATTCACTCCCCCTTTATATTTCTTATTTCCTCTTCTCCAATGCAAGTTCTCACTCAATAGTTCCTCCTCCTCCTTCTCCTTATTTTTCTTGCCTGTGTCAATAAAATAACCATCAAGCCCTGAGATCCTGGCGCGCCAAGCTCGACATTTATCAAGTCACGCCTCTTACGCACGCATCGTCCGGAATCAGGAGAAGGTTCGAAGAATAGAGCAGCGACCAGGTCGTCTATCGTCGGAACAACAGTATTCGGCGCATTTAATGCATTGTGCATGCAAATAACATTGCCCTCTCTCTCTCTCTCTCTCTCTCTCTCTCTCTCTCTCTCTCTGCGTGCGCGTGTGTATGCGTGTCTGTGCGTGTGTGTGCGTGTGTGTGTGTGTGTGTGTGTGTGTGTTTGCACGCACTGCATTTGCGATGTTTCTTTGTCTATTCTACATGCTCGAATTATAACTATGAGATGAAATCTATTTCTAATCGCGTAATAATCAATCGCACCAGTGACCCTAGAGACAGAGGTGATTGCGGAGCTTCAGCAAGCCTCGGAGTTAGCCGAGGTCTACAAAGATGCACTTGTATTTCAGATACGAAAATCCAAGGTGGTTCCTGCTCACTTGCGCCTCACCCCCCCCTGCATGTGGCATGTGGCGTGCTGTGTGATATGCAAGAAAATTGTTTGGCACTTACAATGCAAAATTGCTCTTTGTTATCAGCTGAGGGTCGAGATGCTGACAAAGGATATTGTAGAAGATTTGCTTCAGGACGTATTAAGGCCTAAGGTGGTGTCTAAGCATCTTGTCACTGCTATGTGGCAGCACGTAGGTACAATTTCGAATGATGACGATTAATATTCATTCCTATACTCATACCAAATTTGGACACCATTGATGTGATTGAAGTAAACGCGACGAAGACGTTCCACCTTTTCCACGACACTGGTCGCCCCCACCCTCGACTTGTGCGCGAGTCTCAGCGTGGGATGTTAGATGAGGTACTAGCACCTACCACAATTTAGTGCAAGATTGGTGAGCAAATGAAAACAACAAATCGAGCGATGTACGACATGACCATTACGCAACACGGGTAGGAACGGCGCGCACCGCCACCCGTCACAGATGTGTTTGCCGCACGGCTTCTGGTCCAGCGCATGCTGAACGATTTTCATCCTGGGAGAGGCAAAGAAGGGGAAGAGGGGGAGTCCTCTAGAACTACGGGGGTTTTGAAAGAAAACCTTCATTCGAAACCCCACTCTCAGTTCATGGCTATGGCACAACGAGCGACCCAGAGTGATGAGCAAACTCGTGCACAGGAGGGGGCCGATGGGAAAACGGCCTTCGTTGCCGCCCCCCCTACATACCGGAAGGCGAAGTTTGTGATTGTGAAGGCTGGCAGCCTTGCGAGCGAGGTGGGGATAGGCACGAAGAGCTGCTACCTGATGGGACGTGGTGGGCTCGACGAGGGAGTAGACATCGCAGCATTGCACCCAAGTATCAGTCGACTGCATGTGAAACTGGAGCATGACGCGGAGGGGGATGTATTTGTAAGTATAACCCAATCGTTGTCATTTGTCGTCACCATCGCACCTAGTATCGTCACCTCCATGACCATATTAAGATCCGTTTTGGGATATATGTTGTGCTACTCGGGGCGTCTGGTTCAGAAGAGCAAGAGAGAGAGAGAGAGAGAGAGAGAGAGAGAGAGAGAAATCGAAAATGATAGTGTGTGAGTTGTTAACCCATGTTATGAAAATAGTTCTGGGTAGACTTCGAGCGCTCATTTGCTGCATTTAGGTTACCGATCTTGGATCGCAACATGGAACATTTGTGAACGGCGAAAAGATCGAGCCAAGCACGCATCGCATCCTCCTGGAGGGTGATTTTCTGAAACTAGGGTCTTCGACGAGGAGTTACATGATGTCCTACAACCCAGAGCCTGGCAAACAGGCTGATCATTTTGCCGCAAACTTGGGTGCGAAGTTGCGGAAGTCAGTTCCTGTGTCATCAAAGCTCTAGATTAACACCTCAATTCAACAGCCTCATCACTTACTGCTGATAGCGATGTGCACGACATGTGGCGTTGCATCGTGTGGCATAATTGGTACGCTCACACATGTACGTGATGACAAGCAAGTGAGAAATTAAAGCCCGCGTACATCCACAAGATGTGAAGCGCGTGGGATAGACAGCGTCACACTGGTCCTGGCGCCAACACACCAAAGGCGTGCCTAGATGCTTTGTTTCATCAGCACAGGCTTTGTCCAATGATCGATTTCATTGCCGCATGCAGTATTTTTGTTGTTGTTAGCCGTCGGTTTTGAATTTGATCAATGCTAGGCATGGTCATCCTAATGTGTAACCGTGCTGGCATGCAATGCATGTGCAGCGGCTACAGCGCTTAAATTGTGCACATCAGTTTCTGTTGTTGTAAAGTCTTTCATGCTTGAAAAAGCAAAGTGGCGTGCTTGGACAATGGTTGCGCCACTGCAATACGTAGCGTCTAGATGTCTAGATGTAGGCAAGCTAGCAAGAGCTACACCATGCTAGCATGATGATGCGTAATCTTGACTTCGCATCGACAGTAATGAGCAGAGCTAATCACACAAGCTAGCAAGCAAACACAAACTATTATAATTACTGCACAGCTAGACAAGCACAATGCATAGCTACATAAGGATGACCATTGAACAAATTTAATTGATTGATTACATCCGTCTTGCAATGCGCAGTGCTTTGAACGAACATTAAGATTGTGTGCTCTCGATTCCTAAGCTCATGCATACGTTTGTTCATTCATCCGTGCATGAAGACTGAGACAGCTATGCAGTAGCTGCTAAATGGCAACGAACTACTTGCCACAACATAAAACGATACGAGGAGCAGTGAGTCAATCCTGTTAAGTTTACATCGTACAAATCATCTACATTACACATTAATCGGCAATTTCATGCCGAATCGCAGAAGGTTGATCACTGGCAGCAGACCACAATGCTAAATTGTGTACTCATAGCATGGATCCTTATTAGTTTCTTTCCCCAAGGCTGCAGCTTGTGGTAGGGTACGGCACGCTATTTATGGTTATTTCCGAGCTACGCGAATAATCCTTTTGTCGACGCGCTTCACATGGATGGAAAGTCATCTTGATCCTTTGGGAGATTACCAGCCCCGGGGGGTGTAGGAGGAAGCTTTGCGGCAGCATTATTCCCAACCCCGCCGCCTAGTTGTGAGAGCATTGGATTGCTACCATACATGTCCTTGGCAAAACTTGCCATGTTTTCTCGCATCCCCGTAACCGATTCCTGCGTTAAGTTTTCGATTTATTCGCTGTGGGATTGTTTCAAATGACCACCAGCACTACCACCATTTCGTAACCTTAAAAGCGTCCTTCGAAGCCTCAGTCAGCAATTCAGAGATTTTTTCACGGCCCTATACGATTCAGTTAGAGCCAAAGGCAATTAGCTCGAAGATTGTGCGGGACAGAACGATGTTGAATTTACCTGCTTCATAGCTTCTTGTGTAATATCCACAGACACCGTTTCTAAGTTGCCGTTTGTAATCCATCTAGATCGTCATAATGAATGATATTCCCGATTTGTTGTTAGAGAGATGATGACTTCACTTCGAACGAAAACGATAAGAAATTCAATCAATCAATGAGATTCAATCAACCTGACTGACTCATCTTTAGAGTATCCTTCATATCTTGCACTCTCGAGTTTCTCTTTGGTCTTCTTGACAGATTCCATCATTCCCTGTTGCATCTCCTGTGCTTGCTTGAGGTCACCCTCGCTTGGTTGTGCTGCTGCCCCCCCATTTTTGTTCAGATCCTTCAAGATGTCCCACATATTACTTCCAGCATGTCCTGACAAAGGCAATGATTACCCGTCGTCTTAAGCGTAAAGCATATTTGTTCGATTGTTACCTCTCAAATTCCCCAGCCGAGTCTGCACCCGAGACAAAGAGCTAGGTTGATACGTACTGCAATGTGTGAGAAGGCATTAGATTTTATATTATCCCATTCGCATTCAAAAACATTTTTTCCATTTCGGGTGTGGTTAACTAACTTTCGAAATCCTGAGGCGAAGCGACTTCTGGACAAGGCAGGGACACAACGAGCCTGGGATGGTAGTATCGAGGGCTCAGCAACAACATACTACTAGGTGCGTTTGGTGTGGTGCCGCCAGTCATTTTTCGAAACTGGATGACCAAAAATGAATCCCCATCCCCCCTTGATGGAATTGAAATGGAGCTCCACACCTGCGCAGCTTGCAGTTGCTGTAAGAGGAGGAGGAGGAGGGTAGCAAGGGCTCTCATTGCTTCGTCGGGGATTCGTCTCGGCACTTTTAGCAGATTGGTTAAAACCACCTGCGTTTTTGCATTGATGCGAGATTTGGAGCATCCCTCACCAAAAAAAGGCCGGGACAACGAGAAAATCCCCTGGTGCTTCTTTCTTTTCATCGAAAATCGAGGGGATCTCTGTCGTAAATGGTTGTCGCAGAGTGCTACGAGCCCTGATCGCTTGCCCCGATTTCAGCCGACGACAATAGTTGCAACGTGTTTATCGGGAATTCCTTTGAATCCCTTGTCGTAGAATAAAAATCTTCGGCAATCTGCGCTGGACCCACTGATCGACCGACCGATACCCCTGGCATGCTTGGTCTTGAAGGGACCGGGTAAATTGCAGCATGTGGAAGGGGGCGAAAAGGGCGAGTGCGCTACGTAGACAACTCGCTCCGTTGAACCGTTCGTCTCGGAAGTTTCGACGGCAAAGCATTTCGGAGACGGTTTCCAGTAGAATCTCCACAAGACCAAACAGGATCACAGTCCGGCTCTCGGCGCAGACACGCTACACTGAGGCAAGGCCCATAAAGCGTCCCAGTGGTTGGCTTAGCCAGAGCGGTATATATAGGTCCTACATGTCTCTCGCTCAAGTAGGTATCATGGGAACACGAAAGGCTACTAGAAATAGCCTTGCTCCTGCATGCATACATTCCTGTCATTTGCGAGCGGGAATACTTATCTCGAAGGCACATCTAAGTTCCTCGATCGAAGAACAGAAATTGAAGGTAAAATTTAGCATAAGATAGAGTATATATATATATATATATATATATATATATATATATATATATATATATAATATGTATAAACAGCTCTCGAGGAAAAATGTCTGATATGCACACAAGCTGCAGGATTAATCTCATCAGTGTTATGATTGCCTTATGTACTAGGATTCTCCAACACACTATATGCGCCAGTTTCTTCTTCAAACTCATCCCGATGTTCTGCAATCCACTAAGGTAATATGTGCTGCAGTGGATCTTGTAGTTTTCGTGATGAATGTTTTTGTTGTTATTGATTTGCTCTTGGGTCTGTATGAATAACCGAAGGGGATATCGGAGGATGACATCGTAAATAACGAAGAGAACATAGCTCGGTTCAATGGTATCGCAAGCAACAAAATTTAAATCTATATCTCATAGTATCAACCCATCTCTCCCAAACAGCTCTCCTGGACGAAATACGCTCGATTGACCACAGTGAAGAGATTTCAAAGAGCTCAGTGAAGTACAAGGTTCGTCTCAACGACTTCTGGATGCAATACCTGATCTTGAACATGTATGAAAGGCTTCACAGTACCCAGAAGCATCTACATTCGAGTTCGTCTGCAGAAGGCTGCGGGTGGTTGGTGAACAAACGGCAGATGTTCCTGACGAAGCAGAGTTCGTTCGGATTAACGTGGAATTCAATCCTCCTCCAACTTCAGAGGACGTTGTGATACTCAACTACTTCTATCGGTCTGAGCAACGAGCTTTAAATCGATGGTCAGTTTTGCTGAAAGGGTGTTTTCCCCCAGATTTCTCGCAAAGCTCTTCCGCGAGGCTGGCATAGCCATTTCTCCGAGCACACAGGTGGTTCGTCATTTACTTCGAGCTAAGATGAATCATTTGACGACGACCTCTTCTGATCAACTCTTTGCACAGTCTTCATGGCAGCGCAAAACTGAGCATAGCGCAGGCAATGAAAGCGGGCCACAACTACGCCCAGCCGATGAGCTTCGGATTCCGAAAGCCATGGTCCGGAAGCATAAAGTGCAGCAGACAACACGAGCAACTTGATAGATTTGTGTACGTTATTCAGAAGGACCTGTTCTCTTTGGACGATATTGATAACGACATGCGACAAGCGTAAGTCAATACTTAAAATGGATCCTTTACTTGTCTCCGTCAATCTCACACAACTTCTCGAATCAGTCTTGGTTGGCCAATCACCTCGAGTAAACGTAATAAGGAAATGCGACGACGCACCAACATTGTGCACAGTAGAAAGTGAATTGACTTTTGGAATTTGGACGGACCTTGTGTCTGTAAGGGTCATGGGTACGCACTGTACATGCAACTTTCAGCATGTTATTAGTATACTAGCCATGATGATGAAGGGCTACGTTTGTCACCGGTATCGCTCACACAGGAAGTGTTGTGGACCTTTAATGGTCATATCAGGCGACATCGCAAGCCACAAAGCCTCAGGAAGCTGTTGTGTATCACTAGGCGCGCGCGCTCTAACAGTGACTTCAGTGCATGATTGTGAGATTGCTGGTCATGCATATAGTCGTTGTAGCTACCGTTGGATATATCGCTCTTATACTCTGACGTATGTAAGATGGATGTAATGAATCAATTAAATTTGTTCAATGGTCATCCTTATATAGCTGTGAGTCTGTGTGCATACATAGTATAATAGCTAGTCACCGCAGCAGCGAGCATAGGCTATACGCTAATACGTCAGCAGTGCATTACGCTAGTACGTACGTACGTACATCTAGCAGAATGCTGGCTTACACTATATTATATCGCTACGCCATATGTACACATTGGAAGCACAAAGAGTACTTCAGCACATATCTATAGCATATTTAATTTAATCATAATCGTAGTATAACCGTTTCATAGCATATAATAATAGGCGAAGCCACCCCCTACGCATACGTAGACATGCATCGCATGCACGCCGTATAGCTGCTGCATCGTGTACACATAGCGTGCCAGGCATGTACGATACTGCGTGCGCGCAGATGACATTTAAGACATGCATGGACATGCGCGACAGCAGAAGTCTTAAAGGGGCTTTAATAATAGTATCTACATATAGAATTCATTGCCCGGCACGATGTGAACTTAGCACACGTGCTTTTGGTGAAGTCGTGCCTCACTTTCTTAAATGTGCTTATACTTGCTCCATGTTTTCGTCCCACAACTATGGTGTTATGATTACATTAAGATCTATAATTTTCTGATGATGAGCATATGCTGGCTTCATCGCCTACGCCGAGGATGCACTACGATCCTCAGCACTCGGCTCCGATCATTTGAGGTGTTGCCTTTAGTAAAGCTAATGATTCAGCTGCTAACGCTTAGAATCATAGGATGGCTCAATCTGAGAGATGATCTTCCTAATCATTGCCTCATTTATATTCTTGCGGGCTAGGTGGAGAGGGACGGTCCCCTCGTCCTTTTCGAATGGAAGAAAAATAGGACTGGGGTTTGGAGAGACTATCGGGGAGGAGGTGGAGTACGACGTGGAATCGGAAATCTCTGCATTTGCTTCAGACTTAAAAGGGTAAAAGGATCGACTATCTGTGACGGAGGAAAGAGAACGAATGCGTTTCATGGATGGAGGAAGTTCGGTGTTGATAGGGGTCGGTCGAGGCCTCACACGAGGCCTTTTTTGAGTCTTCTTCCTCGACAAAAAAGGCTGGGCGTATAGTAAGTTCAGCACCTGGCGATCTGAAGTACCGTCTTTGGGAGAAACAAGATAAGTCCGCGCAGATGTTGTCCGAGATAGCCGGTAAAAGGATTCCATTATCGAAATCCTTCGCCGCAGCGGGAGCTTAGTGATCATGCGAAGCATTGATTGGATTTTACTGGCAAGATCTTGCGTATGAGGCTTGATATCTATTGAAGACCGAGCACAGAGCATGAGATGAATGTGAAATCCTTCCTCGCATTCTTCCGCTTCCATGCCGCATGATGGGCATTTGTCGATCGGGTGCTCAGTGGACATTTGCAGTTCCATCAGGTTTGATGTTATTAATGTGTTCGGTAGGTTTCACGTCGACAAATTAAATTGAGCAAGTTCTAGATCTAGTAAAACGAGCTTGTTTGTCAATCAACCACGTGTGCGCCAAAAGTCTAAAATGAATAAGAGTAGGCGCCCTGTATGGTTGTGATTATTTGGATCCGATTCAGTGCAGGTGATATTTGTGCTTCTGTTCGACCCTGAATATGATATGTAACATTTAGAAGAAGAAAATGATGTCGACATGTGATTAAGTCGACAGCTCACATTCCCCCCCCCCCCTCTCTCTCTCTCTCTCTCTCTCTCTCTCTCTCTTTCTCTTCCTCCCTCTCCTCCTCTCTGATCTCTTTCACTCTTCCGCAACCTTACATGCATATTTAGTCATATTGTGTGCGTGTGTGTGTGTGTGTGTGTGTGTGTGTGTTGTACATGCACATGGACATATGAATATACAAGGAGCTGCTGAAACCAACCTCCAATCGTCGCAAATAGCTGCAGGTCGGCTTTCAGATGTTTCGAGTGTAGTTCGACAGTCAATTTATCTCCAGAATGATAATACCAGTATGCTAAATTCCTTTAGAGCCACCTCGAAACCTAGCAGCATATATTGTGCAAATTATGAACTAATGTTCGAACGATTTGCATTGCGCGCAGCAAACCAACGTCAGCAATGGTGGTCCAGACGAATGTCGGACATGCGCTGTGGCAACCTTCGCGTTTCGGATTTGCAGGATTGTCGCATGCTGTTGTTCTCAGGGCATTTCTCTCTGTGATGTATGCTTTTCTTTGATTTCTCGGAAATTGCCCTTATTTTACGCAGAGAATTCGCAGAGCTTGGAAGCCGAAAAAATATACCTATCTCGCACATTCGATCCCTCTTTTGCCTCTCTTTTGAGAAATTCTATACCTTTCTACACAAAATGGCCTGTTCAAAAACCAAAAAATAGCAGTTTCTTGATATTGTGGAAGTACCCCCCTGTTCATAGACCTAGCAACCGATACATAGATGAAACTACCCAAAAAAAGACCTAAAAGGGGGGGTTGCTTTCGCATTTCCCAGCACACGTGATCTTCCAGAATTGATGTCCAAATCCTACGATAGACTACAAGCTGTACGAATCTAGGTACGAGTAGATCTAGATCTAGAAGTCGATGGAAATCCAGTGAAAAGCTTCCATCATTGGCGAATTCCATGTGGAAATCCCGAAATCCCATTTGGAATTCACCGCCGTTCTCAGATATCCTGCAATCTTCGGACACTAACGGACACGAACGGACACGAACGGACAGTAACGGGCGATGATCTTTCTCCGGGGATTCGCCGCAAGGAGAGTCTCCGTGCAATATCTTCTTCACACGTGACTCGAAATTAGAGTTTATGAAGCGGATGGATCTTCTGACGCGAAAAGGAATGTAGGAGATGATGAAAGAATCTCGAGCAGGAGAAGTTCGAAAGCACAGGTACTTATCCTACGAGGCTTGCGTTCGGGAGCTTAAGCTTTGATGTGTTCTCAGCGTTCTGAGGTGGTATGGGGAATTCAGATGGACTCTATTAGCAAACAAATTGAGATGTTGAGGGAGGAGAAGAACAAGCTGAATGACCGACTTGCGCGATTTGAACAATTTTACTTTGAAGGAAATTTTACGAAGGAGGAGCTCAATGAAAAAATAAAGAAAGTAGAAGCGCAAATAGCTGAAACTCAAAAGGAAATCCAGGCGAAGTAGGCAGAACTGAAGGATGTGACAAAAGTTTAAGAAGGCAACCCAAGGTTATTAATTCTGTTAACATCTGAGGAACAATCGGTGTGCTGAGATATTTTTGCGTGTGGGTTCAGCCATGGAATATGAGGAAAGCGGAGCTGCACACTCCAAGTGGACGTTCGACAAAGATGCTACGGAATTTGCTAATGAACTAATGGAAGCAAAATACGAGACTCCGTCGGAATCAAACGCCTATGAGATGAAAAAGGATAAATCTTCATACGGGAAAGCACGAATAACTGGTGTCAAATTTTGGTGTTATAAAATGGGTTGTTCTCAGCGGTACTCGGTCAAGTGAAAGAGGAAAAGGTGTTAGTGTACAGACCCACCATGCAACAGGCTATGGATTATGCCAGAGAATGCAGGGATCGCGGAGGAAAGGGTGTGATCATACGAGGCCCACCGGGAACGGGAAAGTCCGTGGCTATCGTTCATGCTTCTTTGAAGGAAGTTTGATAAAAAGAGGAATGTAGTCCTATTTTCCAGCAAAGGTCCATCCTTCTACTCATTCGAGTATGATCGGGGAAATGAGAAGTACAAGAGTTATACAAAAATTGTTCGAAGTTCACACGATTTCAAGGACAAAAAGCTGGATGGTGTGACTCTCATTTGCGATCCTGAAAAGAAAATTGGTTTGAGACCACATTTCCGCATCGAGCACCGTGGGAAAGTCTTTTTACGGTGATCCCCATGTCTCCAAGTATTGAGTTCACAGTCGTGCCGGACCTCGCTTTCGTGAACGTGCTCAACTTCTCACTGGACCAATTCTTAGCTTTCCGTAGATATTTTCACCACGGTAAAGCCCTGGGCGATGGAGAGGTGGAAAAAAGATATTGTAAGGCAGGGGGTGCAGTTCGTCACGTTTTCGGTGGGGTGGATACATGCGAAAACTTCCTCCAAGATCAGGAAGAAGTCGTTGAAGGGTTAGGAGATAAATCTAATGAGTTTATAAGAACAGCGTACCTTAATTACAGTAGCAAACTGTACACTATGGTGCCTCAACTGCCAGCTAGGGAGAGGGAAAGTAAAAGGTTCATATCCGTTGGTTCGGGCAAGCGTGACATTGAATTCTTGAGTGAACGTGCAGCTCAGCTTTGTGCAAAGAAGGCTTACGGGGTCATGAAGATAAATCCCACGCACGAGGCATTTGCTGTCGAGCATCGAATGCTGTACATGCTTTCCTTAGGAGGTGAGTTTCACTGCCGGCGTTTAAGGCTGCCGGGTCAAGCAGCGGTTGACGAGACCCCATTCCAGGTCAAAGTACCTGGCAGCATCCTGCATATGAACTTTGATAATGCGAAAGAAACAAATCAAGCAATTTTCGAAGCATGCAAGCTTGACACGAACCAGAAATCGCGGCTCACAATTTGCTCTAACTGCTACAAAAATTGGGATGCAGTGTTGACTGGACTTCCAAACATTGGCGAAATAAAAGCCCTGGCGAAAGTATTTAGAGTGCAACAAAATCGAATCTGGCGAGCACAACTACAATCCTTTCAGCAAAGATGAAATGACGCTCGATAGCCTTACTGGCACGAAAGTCATTGGGCTTTATGTTGTTCCTAAGTCGAAATTCAAAGATTTCACTTTGGGCCACAGATGGACTGAGAAGAACATAGCATCAAAGATGGACGCCGCAAAGAAATTGTGTGTTGAAGAACTCAAATCTCGACGAGAGCAACTCAGGTCATCGGCTGCAAGGACGCCTAGCGAAGAGGACGAATTTGAAATGTTAAAGGATGACAAGGAACTTGAGCGGAAGGCAACGGGAGATGCTCAAAAAAGGATTAGAGAAGAGATACACAACAAAGTCAACATGTTTGTGATTGGCATCGATTTCATCAAGGCTCTCCAAAAGAAATTGCCTGGAATCTATGCTCGAGTCAACACATGCTGAGGACCAGAACACTCTACTCAGGGATCCATTTGTTCAATGACGATTCCCTCATTCACCTAGTTCATCACATCTCTCATTTTGTCATGTTGGAGAATAGTTCTGAATGGACCTTGCTAGGAAATTGAGCGATGGGCAATGGCGCGATGCTCCGCTGTAGATTTTGCTGTGTCATTTTTAACAAAGATTGTTTTCACAAAAACAAGTGATGTGCCTGTGATTTTGCCATGTCATTCTAGCAATTCAGTTCAGCAGTAGGTCGTCAGTAGGCAAATTTTCATGTTGCGCATTGTGTTCGCAGTTTTTGCAACTGATTGTTGATGGGAAATGAAATGTGGGCTAGGTGAGGCATGCTACTAAGTCTGCTGCAGATGTCTGCAACGTTTGCAATCATCGTGATGTCAATTAGTGATTGAGGCACTCATGAAAGTGAGGTGAGGTTGCGTGCATGCCAAAAAAATCGCATTTGAGAGTGCTAGCGAGTGGTGCAGTGCCAGAGCTAGAGAGCGTACTGCTAGACTGGTGCATGTGGATGCCAGGCATGCCGCTGTGCACGATGTCGCGCATCCATCCACGATGCAGGCACGTGCCACATCTAGATGCAGAAAAATGGCATCACTGCAGTGGCCACGCCGTCATGAAGCATTTAGAGACAATGATTGAGTCCTTTTTTGAGTCCCAGCTAGCCAGGTGAACATGCTGTCACATCCCCATGAGTACGAAATTCAATTAGAATGTGGTAATCAATTCGTAACAACAATCTAATCCATTGTGACATTTTCAGGAACAAATCCCGCTAACAATGTAGATTGGCATCCAGTCAAACCTGTCCCTCCAGATCATTAAATGATAACACTGTTGTCACAGGAAATCTGCACTGAACATGCAGATGAGGGCAGGTTTCATATTGAGTAACTCACCGTATACGCATTTTACATGAGAATATTATCGGCTGGAAAAATTATATCAAATATTTGAAATGCTAGTAAAAGACCTCAAACTCACATTCTAAATGGTAGCAACCCTTGGTACACTTTCAATGATTTAGTGAAGGAAAAGAAATAATCAGCACTACGTAGTCGCGATTCTTCAATAGCTTAGATAGAAATTAATGCCTTATCTGATTTAAAAAACCCGTCGTAACGTCATACACGCAACGATACCCCCCCGCACGCAAGAGTTCGATGTGAATTCATAACCAATCTACCAATGTAAACATGTCATAGGAAAAAGAGAGGGGGATTTTCTTTTTGGTCTATCTTCGGAGTACCCCTCTTTTGAACTACCACTGAGGATGATGAACACCTTGCATCATTAGCGTCGACGAAAAAATCCGTTTTGTTATTGACATCATTGGTGTTCGTCGAAATTTCCACCTCTGGCCTAGTTTCTTCTTTCAAGCTACTTGCTTTGATGCTATAGCTATCAGCGAGGCAAGTCATCTCCTCAGTAGTTGGTACGTCTGTGGAGCTGTGCTGTGATTGAAACCCGACGGACATCAGGTCGTCGTCCATGACCTTGCACCGCTGATCGAACGAAGCCTCGTCACTAAAATAATCACTTGCTGTTGTGATGTTAATATCGGTTTCGAGCTGCTGCACGGATGTGCTTCTTAAATTTATCTTGGCTGCGATCTCACCCTGCTGCCTTTCCGTGAGAACTCTAACTTCCTTCTGGAGCCTCGTTATACAAGCATCCCTTTTCTCGATTTCAGCTTGAAGAAGGGCAACCTGAGTTAAGAGGCAAAACAATCATGCCCTTGTCCAACAACATTGTTTGCCAAGATGATGTTCTATTGTTCTATTGGTGGTGGTAATATCTCGGCGTCTACCTCCAACACCACATTTAGTACCACCTGCCTTCTCGTATCAGATTCTATGTCGGCGTGGTAATTCCTACACTTCTGCTCCCTCATCGCCATCGCCAACTCCAGCGGGCTAACATGCTCCTTGGAATCCATACGATACAGCAGCTGAGCCAAGGTTTTCAGTCTGCATGACTTGGACAAAACCTCCTCTGAAAGCCTTTCGAGCTCCTGACGAATAGCAACCGCAGTGATATTCCTACCATTCCTCCTCGTCGGGGCCGACTGCGCTTTCTTCCTTCTCTTCTCCTGATCTATTGCGTGGGCAGGTGCCGCCACAGTCCCCATGAGTAGTGATCCGGTGCTGGTTTTTCCAAATGCTGCTAACCCGTTCTTTCTTTCTATGGAGTGAGGTACTTACCTCGCTACACACTGCACAAAAAAAATAGGACTTTGAAGCATCGATGTTTGTAACTCCGTTCCTGTCTCTGCGACAACGCTAAAAAGACATATATCGGATTTTTCGTTGTCGCAGGAGGAAAATTCCATCTTGTTTGCATGGAACGCCACGCTCTCACTTGTAGCTGATTGAGGAGGTCACGGATCACGGATGAGGTGGGATGAGGTAGCCTGAGCTGTGATCCTTTCAACCGCTCCTGTGGAAATGCTTCATGTATTCTTTCATTGGTGTCCTATGATGCTTTCAACTGCTTCAATGGAAACACTCATTTGTTTCTTTCCAATCGGCCCGCCAATCTTGAACGGCCAAGCTGGCAAGCTTGTTCGCGGATGTCCAACTCTTCCTGACATTGCACGCCACACAAGCAACTGGCTAGCTGGCGTCTGCAACACAGATGTGCGCATGCAGTTAGCGCTGGTAAACTGTGCTAAGCAAGTGCAAACAATGGCATGGCTGGAGCCACTTCGCCTTGACCCGCCTGCGTGTGCAAGTCCAGAAGTGCGTGTGGTGGCATTCCAGCATTGCCAGATTGCTGTTGCTCAACGCTGGTCAAGCATGCCATGACACAGCTAGCTAGCTAGCCAGCACACTGGGCAGAGGAGTGATGTGATCAATCCACCGATGTGCAATCAGTGCTTTCCAACAACAAAGGGAAACCCCATCCAGACGTACGTTCCGCCGTCGTCCACTCATTCCGCCCGCCATGCTGGCATGATCGACGTGTGGCGATGATTTGCATGCTGTGGTATGCAGCAAAATTGCTGCTGAAGGACAAATTAAATGATGAGGCAGAAGCCGACACCCATGGCTAGCTAGCTAGATGGTGCCCGTTGTCGCTTCCAATGCCCAAATGAACATGCCGCTGATGCAACTTGCACAGCTAGACAGCCGAAACAAGACAAGCGATGCAATTTGGACGCTGAGGTGTCTCCCCCTGTCAGCAACATCCACACACCTTAAATCACAACAGTCTCAAGTCTTAAGGCCAAAATCGATGGTTTTGTGAAACTGATGAAAGAGTTGAACATGATGCATGGACTGCCCATGCTGATTCTGCAATTTCTTCCATGCAAAGTGCACGTGAGATTTTTGTGGTGGCGGTCATCGGTTTTGAACACAACAACAACAGCATGCGAACACTAACAGCAGAGGTTGCGTACCAATCTAGCAATTGCAATGCCATCATCACATTTGCAATGACGAGACAAAACTACTCAAGCTGGAAAAAAAGTGCAGACCACTACCCACACTTTTAGACATTGCACAAAATGTGACTACACTTTTGATGAAATGCATCAAGCTCAAGCTCAAGCATGTAACAACAGAAACAAACAGATGCAACATGATGACATTGAGCGCAAATGGTCAGCCGCAGCCTTGCGTCGTTGCATTAGGATGAACATTAAAAATGTTTCCATGGGCTAATTGATTTAGGTTAATTGTTCCATTGCATTGCACACATCTAGACATCCCTTTCATTGCACATGGACATGCATAACAGCACATCCATCACTTTGTGACACAATGTGCATCCGACATGACACGAATGTACTAGTGCACATGCCAAGTGATCCTATAAATCCATTTCTTTCTGTTCAGGACCAGAGAGGTATTTTTTCGAGTTCTTTCATTTGAACCATCTCTGCCCCGTTGAGATTCCATCGACTCACAACCTTGAAACGAGTCGCCATCCCAATGAGCATCTCGTCCTCTTTCTGTATCGCCGAATATTTCTTGATACTTTTCAAACGATGACACTCCAAGGTGAAGACCATGTTCAAGCCTTTCTTACTTAAAAAACCACTTATAACTCTCTGAGTCGTTGTCGCACTAGTCACACCCCATTCGGTGACCTTGCTTCCTTCTGCGTACTTTTTAATAACGGTTTTCCTTAACTTGGGTTCGGTGGGAACTCTCATGCCGCGAAACACAGTTCGTTTGACATTTGGGAGTTTTGCCAGTGCAGAAGTTAAAAGTCGAAGATATTTGAAGAAAGGCAGAGCTGATTTTCTGTCCGCCTTGCGGAGACTCATGTTGAGCTTCGGATAAAAGATACTCTCTTGTGTGTACAAGTTTAAAGCGCCTATTTTATCTCGCGACAACTTCTCACCTTTGTGCTCTCTGCGGATCTCATCCGCAGTATCTAATGCACACTCAACATTTAACTCTAAATGGTCTTCATATTCCAGATCAGTATGTAAGTTGCAACATTCCCTGACAGCGTTTTCTAGTGACACTAATGGCAGTTTCTTTATTCCCTTTAGAGGTGTTCTCACGGCCTCTCCTAGACCATTGTCAAGGAAACGAGACTTGAAAAATTCAGAAGCTTGCTTCTCATCATGGTTTTCTACTTCAGAAATTTTCAAGGCTTTACATTTTTCTGTTTTTTTTTTTCCTTTTGTGTGTTTTTTTTTCATTTTCTTGTTCAACACTACAGATTGGTTCACTTCTCTTTTTCGTTTTTTACAAGATGTGACATGCTTTTTTGAAAGTTTCGCTACTTCTTGTTCATCCCTTTCTTTTGCCAATTCCAATACATCCCTTCCTTTTGAATCTTTCACTCCAAATTTAGCCCCCTTCTTGATCAAGAGCGTTGCAGTGTCGGTCTCGCCATTGGAACTTGCAAGCATTAAAGGGGTGCAGCCGTTTTTGTTCCTCGCATCGATTGTAGCCCCAAACTCGATCAAGAGCTCTGCAGTGTCTCTCTCGCCAATAACACTTGCAAGCATTAAAGGGGTGCAGCCATTTTCATCCTTCGCCTCGATATAAGCCCCCTTCTCGATCAAGAGCTCTGCAGTGTCGGTCTTGCCATTGAGACTTGCAAGCACTAAAGGGGTGAAACTATTTTTGTTCCTCGCATTGATTTTAGCCCCTCCTCGATCAAGAGCTCTGCAGTGTCGGTCTCGCCATTGTAACTTGCAAGCATTAAAGGGGTGCAGCCATTTTTGTTCCTCGCATCGATTTTAGCCCTCTTCGCGATCAAGAGCTCTGCAGTGTCTCTCTCGCCATTGTAACTTGCAAGCATTAAAGGGGTGCAGCCATTTTCATCCTTCGCCTCGATATTAGCCCCACCAAACTCGAACAAGAGCTCTGCAATGTCTCTCTCGCCAACAATACTTGCAAGCATTAAAGGGGTGCAGCCATTTTCATCCTTCGCCTCGATATTGGCCCCCTTCTCGATCAAGAGCTCTGCAGTGTCGGTCTCGCCATTGAGACTTGCAAGCATTAAAGGGGTGAAACCATATTTGTCTTTCGCCTGGATATTAGCCCCCTCCTCGATCAAGAGCTCTGCAGTGTCGGTCTCGCCATTGTAACTTGCAAGCATTAAAGGGGTGCAGCCATTTTTGTTCCTCGCCTCGATATTAGCCCCCTTCTCGATCAAGAGCTCTGCAGTGTCTCTCTCGCCATTGTAACTTGCAAGCATTAAAGGGGTGCAGCCATTTTCATCCTTCGCCTCGATATTAGCCCCCTCCTTGATCAAGAGTGTTGCTTTGTAGGTGTAGCCTTTTTCACAGGCCTCCAAAAGCTCCTCCTTCATGCTCGAACCTGGTGGCATAAAATTCAATGAAAATCAATCACAACAGTTTCGCTCACCCCCCTTCTCCATTCCTCCATTCTACCCTTCCTCATTTCCTTCCTTCGTTGAGCTCGATGTATGTAGCGTCAAAACGACATCGCTCATTCGAACACACAGCAGGAGGAGTACTCACCCTGTGCCATTGTTCAAATGACTTTATCTAACCCAGATAATCAGATCACATGCATTATTTCCATTGGAGTACTCCACTCGTTCCGCAGGGCAATATACACGATAAACTTGATGATAAAGCTACATTTCGAAAGTTTTACGATGAGATTGCAAAGTACCTTGGTACGAAGCGCTCTGCGAGTAGATTCGATGTGTCCTACTTGCCAAACTCGCTCGGGATATGCATTAGATGTAAATGCTTCAGAATGTAGATTAAGAGTCGTAGATCTAGATCTAATAAAATAATAATAATATACCGGTATATATACCTGTAAATATGCACATGTAGAAGAGAGAAGACTCGAGATCTAGACTACATGTAGATCTAAGATATGCCACGAATTTGGAAGAATAACCCGCAAATCTCCTAGAATAAAGTTCCCCACCGACTTTTTCGGCGTCCAAAATTGTTACCTGGCAAGATGTTTCATTATTATTTCCAAGTTGGAACTACGATCTAGATCCAGTGGATTTCCCTAGGATTTCCATGGACGGTAGGAATCTTTTTTTTTTTAATCGGATGGAGTTCAGTGTTCCGTTGGGCGCCTAACAATGTGTAAAGGGCCGCAAGGGAGTGCGTGGAGCAGATACTAGAAGAACGTGCTAGCGTGCGCACGCTTTGCTTTGATCGGATTACCGGTACACGCCCACTGCTAGACTGACGAATCGAATAGCACGAGTAAGCTCGGTACTCCTCACTCGCTGTCGAATCAGATTCAGCACATGCCCCCGCAAAGTAAGAGGAAGAAACGGGCGACATCGATTAGAAAAGATGAAAAATGCTCGTGTTTTGTAGGATGTTAGAGGGACAAATGGTCGTCGTAACAGTCAACACACCGTGTCCAGAATCCAGATGTTGCAAGCTCATCTCGGGACACGTTCTGATTGGCACAGCACCAAGCTGGTGCGTTGTTCGACGCAGTGGCAATTGCGCAGCAAGCGTGGTGATCCGATCAAAGCAAGAGTGCGCAGGTTCTGCACCCGCAGCTTCACACTCCCTTGCGAATTTGTGCCCAGCACAAATGAATCATGTGTGCGAATGGTGACCATGTGAAGCTTTCAACTTCATCGCAGGCCAGCAGGATTCGTGTGAGTGCTGCGTGAAACCAATTGGCATGAAACACGAAACACGCAGTGGACGAGATGAACAGATGCAACTAAGCGCTGTGGCCGCTGTTTGTTTGCATGCTAGCATGACGTGTAGCGATGATTTGCATGCTGTGGCATGCAGCAAAGTTGCTGCTGAAGGACAAATTGGACGATGAGGCAGACTAGCAGAAGCCGACACCCATGGCTAGCTAGATGGATGGTGCCCGTTGTCGCGTCCAATGCCCAAAACGTGCCGCTGATGCAACTTGCACTACAGCTAGACAGCCGAAACAAGACAAGCTAGCTAGCTAGCAAGCCAGCAAGAACCAGAGAACACATGATCGAGGCGGATGTGCATTGCAAAGCTGACAAGTGATTCGCATGCTCTTTCTAGCAGATGTTGCTAAGTTGCTACAGCAAGCCACGCATGCATCGCTAGATCGCACCGATCATAGCAATGAGAACTCATCAGTGTTGCTCGTCATGCAAATTTCAGCAGTGAGAATGACAAGCAATGCATCATCCGGCAAGCTGAATCGAAGCCAAAAATCATCAATCGCGCAAACATCTTGCATGTAGATGGGAGTCAAATACATGTAAAAGATACGAACGTTAATATTTAATTAATAAGGCATAGTGATACTTCATCAATCATTGTAGCCGTTTCTCCTTGTCTAATGCCCCTTTTAAAGTAGCAGCATCAACTATTATTGATATGTTTGAGCTGCAAATTTGCAATGGGCATGGACGGGCGTCTTGACTTCTCATCATCCGCGGTCGTCGCCTTCTGGGGGAAAACCGATACACGATAGCAGGTTGCTGGTTAATTGATTAGAAACTAAGAAAATCCATCAACTAATAAATCCCCGTGGAAATTGCATAAGAAAATTATAGAAAACCACCAATCTCCCTGCTTGAATACGTATCACGTGGGGACATGCCAAGGACGCAGTCCATCATTTCTCACTATCATCACCACCAGCACCAGCACCAGCACTACACAAGGAACAATACCCCGGATGCTCCTCCTCCCACAGCCTTGTCTTTGTACATTTGCAGAACGTTCAGCAGGACGTCGTTAACCTTCAGGAGCTGTCAATAATTAGAATCATCGAAGGTGAGAGAGAAGCTAAAAGACAGGGTGACGACAATTATGATGATGGATGGCGAATACGGGCATCGGGTACACGAGGAACCAACAAATCAAGAGCGAAAGCGCGATTTCGTTCTTCGGTCTCTTCTTCTCCTCTCTTGTTATTCTTATCACAGCAGGGACATCATAGGAACGAAAGATACCTTCTCCACTACAGCCATATCTTCCACGAGAGACATCCTCCGGACCAGCTTTTTAAATTGTTATTCAACCACAGAATGAATGAATAGTTCTTCCCGCGTGCATGTGGAGGGTGGTGATAATTCAAGGGGCGCTGAAAAAGGTTGATGATTGCTACAATCTCGAAATCATATCGGCGTTTCCGCCGAGGGGCATTCCTCAAGATATTTCTTGTTTTCAACCCCAATATATTTAATTCGAGATCTTTACAATCGCCCAGTCAGTACCCAGCATGATCATCGTGGTCATCGTCATCATCATTATCACCATCATCATCGCCGTTGTTTACAGAATAACACAAAAACATTAACAGTCGGCCCAGCGGTACGGTGACCGGGTCCTTCCTAATAATATCCCTCCTTCCTCACCCTCTTCCTACCTCCTTCTGATTCGCCGTCACACTCGTCTTCAAATCCTGGATGATTTCGTTCCGCTGAAATAAGAGAGAGAGAGAGAGAGAGAGAGAGAGAGAGGGAGAGCGAGCGCACGTCCAATCAGCTCACATGCACAGCAGAACGGCGGCAACAGCATTATCATCTTGATCTCCGGCGTCCCCCTGCCCCCTTCGTCTGCAGTACCTCCCATTCCTTGCTGGCAGTTGTCTCCAGTAGGGATCGTAATATCTGAGAGAGGAGGGAGGGAAGCAAGGAAGAAGAAGAAAGAAGAAGAAGAAGAAGAAGAAGAAGAAGAGAAAGGGGGGGAGGGGAAGAGGAACACGATAAAGACGACGACTTGATTCAATCCATTCCGCCACTATTTCTACTCAATTTCAAGATACGCTGCGTCGTGCGGTCCATATGTGCCTTTTACCAGATTTTGTATGGATATAGGGTGTAGCGGTAGTAGTAGTAGTAGATATATTAGGTGGTAGGCAGTTGTTTACAACCTCCGCAGCAGTAGTGGCCTGTGCGCTCATGCGCTCCTAGGTTGATAGGCCAGTCAGATATTTTCTCTTTACACACACAGAGAGAGAGAGAGAGGGGGGGGGGGGGGGGG
>ADNK01000398.1:0-18193 GCA_000320545.1 Bigelowiella natans CCMP2755 | reverse complement strand
AAGCAATGATCCCATTGTAACTGCTACTACATACAGGGCTTGCATGGGCCTTTTCTACGATATCTTAACCCAGTCCTCGAAAGGGTGACGTCAATGCCAGAAGTGGCTAACGACATACGAAGATATTTCTTTTTCATAATGTGTTCATTCCCACCCCTCCCCCCCCCCCCACCTCCTACGACACGATACTATTCACACAAGTGGTAACGTTAGTTGTCGCGAACGTACACCAACCAACGACCATCACTAGCCAGCCGGCTGGCCTGTGCCACCATCTTCATTATCACCATCACTACCACACCATAATATGATGTCGCAACGGTCGTCATCAGAGTCCCGCTGTTAACCACGAACTCGAAGGCAATCGGCACGCTTCAGCAGGTGGTGCTCCATGTACACGATCATTCCCATTCCAGCTACACATGCAACACAACACCCCACCCGAAGACATGATCGTGGGTAAGTAAGAGCTTCTTTATATTGCGCTTCAACGCGAAAGGTGGTTCCGACGGCACAGCGCCTGCACAGCCGCTGGTCCTCCCGTGTCCCAACGAATGCTCTTAACAGGTAGTAGCGACGGCGAGCCATTGTCGGTGTGTACATGCGCTCCAGGCCTTTCGATTTGATAATGTCATGCCGATGGAGAAGAACAGACGGGATGTATGAATGAAGGATATCGTGGGTGCTCAGGTGGTTGCAGGCTGTGGTCGCGTACAAGCCACCCCCGAATATAGGCGGGAAGCCCGTCACGCCCAAGTTCATCTCACAGGTGATATATGATGCTGCTGCGTTTCGAGTACACGCAGGAACTTCCGGCCCATATGAAGTCCGTCTTATGTGTGTGTGTGTGTGTGTGTGTGTGTGTGCGTGTGCGTGTGCGTGTGCGTTCGCGTCCGACAGATTGACACTCGTCCTCCCACGTTCTCCATCAATGTCGCGAGAGTTGCAAATCTTCCAAAGGTGCCGACCAATTGGCGTGTCTTTCTAGAGTGAGTGGTAGTGCGTTCATGTAATGGGCGCGCGGCAGCGGAGTCGTGTGTCGTATGACTCTCGTTTACCTACAGAGCTACCAAAAGTTTCTGACGAATTCCCTCCGCGAGGAATTTGGATTGCACGGGGTTCCAATCCGCGTTCGTTTCCGCAGCCCTTCCAACCCGTACGTGCGAACACACTGTTGCTGCTGTCACATTTATCATATTGTTCCGTCTTCGTATGTGGGACTACATGATTGGGAAGTCTTCAAGCGTTCTTACTGTGTGGTGTTGCGTTTTTATCGTTCGTGACCAGGTACAGTAAGGATGGTAAAGGGAAAAGAGGTTCTAACAAGTCCGGGAATAAGAGGAGAGGAGGCGCAAAAAGATAAACAACCAATATAGCAACAATATACATGCAAGCGCAGTGGACTGAAATTTGATGCTGTGTGCTATTGGCCATTTCGTCAAGCTCCGCTTACTATGTTCGCACCATAACGCGCAACCTACTCAAAGGCTTAGTAGGCAATACATGTACGTAATAATCGTACGTCCATGAAGATTGTGCGTCAGTATTGGTAATGATGCAATAAATTCGTCGCTGCCGCCGCAATTGTTTAGCTAGTTTTGCCAACGGTGACTAGGCTAGTAGGGTGAGTCAACCATCATGCGTGATCCCTGGCACATGATGTGCGCACAATGCCGCATGAAAACTATGTACGCGGCACGCTAGCTAGAATAAGCGACATGAAGCTGTTTTCAAAGCTAAGCAGATGTATAATAATAAAGGAAAACCTATGTTGGTACGAACATACATACTTACTATAGTAGATGCTTGTGTGCATGCGTACACGGCACACGCATGATGGCGTGCACATGCCCACCAATGCATTTGCAAGCATGAATGACATCACAGCAGAATCAAACAGGCACAACATCAGCGCTGTAGCCGCAGCGTTGCATGGCTACATTAGGATGGCGATTGAAAAAATTCAAGTATTCATTACAACCGCCTCATATATATATATATATATATATATATATATATATATGCACCCATCGATCACTCAAATCATAAGATCGCATCGCATGCGTAATAAGCTGTTTGTAATGAATATATTCGGTTCATGTAGCCAATAGATTTTGGCCCTCATTTGCTTCTTTACTACGACTTCATCACATTCACCACTATCCTAATATGGAATGCTGGTACTACAAGCCTTCCGAGCAACTTGCTTGCGACTTGCTGAGCAGTGCCGCACATTTACCACCGAGGACACGCTTCACTTGAGTTTTTTCAGCTCTTTTTCGAGCGTCTTCCACGCAGATTTCAGGTCTGATGTAGAACCATAGCCAAAATGTGTGCGAAACAACAGTGTCAGTTTCCGTCGCACGGCAGCTCGAGTAGAGGGTACACTCTGCTCCCTGTGCATTGACCCCGACAAAGACGTGTGCAAAGCAGCAATGGCAGCTAATTCTAAACAAACACCTTCGTCTTTATCCTCCTTCGCCGCCGCCTTGTTCAGGTTTTCGGAGGCCTTTATGTAGTACTGTCCGTAGTAGCTCGAGTAATAATCGGTATAGTGCGTTGCATAATACGTGGTATAGTACCTGAAAACAACAACAACAACAGCAACAACACATTGCGGTCAGGGTGGGGAAGAGAAGAGCGATTAGAGCGCACATGAGTGTGTAAGGGAGCGAAGGCACAGCTACATCTTTGACATACATTCTCTCCTGAGATGTCGGGCAGTTGCGGCAACCACTCCACGGGCCTCGACCTTCTCTTGAGGCCAATCCTAACGACAACGACGTTCCCTGTGCGTGTAGAAGGAAGGGAGGAAGGAGGGAGGAAGGGAGGGAAGAGAGAAGAAGAGAAAGAGAGAGAGAGAGAGAGAGAGAGAGAGTCAGATCAATGGTCCTCTTCTGTTAGCCATCATGATACACATGCCCGAATCACCACACACACACACACACACACACACACACACACACATTCACACGCAAAACATGGATCGAAGTAATGTTGGTGCTATTATACAACCAAGGAATGGGAGAGAGACCACGTTAGCGAGGTCGTGAGCGACGTGCGGAGAGATCGCTGTAGCACCACGGGAATTACGCGCGAAAGAGCGGCCGATATGTTGTGGTAAAGCACGTAGTCGAGATCCCTAATGACGAGGAGGAGGGCCATGTGGGGCGAAGGGTGGGGGGGGGGGAAAGCAAAAGAATAGAGATGACGAACAGCTTTCGATGATACCACGATGTTGTGCTTTACTACAGTTGCCTCGCACCGTAGTATTTCTACCTATGAAGCTGCGGGATTAGCCTTTCAGTGATTTCGTCGAGGAGATATCTGCCAAAAGAACATAATGTGTGTGGAGATGTTTCTTCTTCTTCTTTTTCTTCTTCTTCTTCTTCTTCTTTTTCTTCTTCCTGTGGTGTTTGTTGTTGTTTTGACATGTTCATATCCTTTGGAAGCAGCTTTGTGAGGTCTTTCACAACTTGTTTCCAAACCTGCGTGTGCGTGCGCCCGTGTGTTAGTGTTAGCGTGTTTGCCTGTGTGTCTGTCTGTCTGTGTGTGTGTGTGTGTGTGTGAGTGAAGAGAGAAAACGAGAGAGAGGAGTCACGCACAATAGCAATCTGACTCGGAGAGTATTAACCAAATATCCAACGTTTCTCGCTTTGGCTACCTTCTTGGGCAACTCTTTCAAGATTTTCTTCCGAGCATCCTTCTCGACGAGGCCTGTCACTTGGCCTGGAACGCGAGCGGTGATCGCCGACCAGACGTCCCGCGCCAGCTAAAACAGATGGGGGTAACAAAAAAGCAGCACGCGTCTCCTTCTCTTCACTCGAAGGCGTCACAGCAGCCTTATAGCCGCATTGACCTCGCTACCATTGCTTTAAAGCTAAACTACTAGTAATGATAGTAGTAGTGGTGGTGGTGCTGCAAGTACCTGGTGCTGAACTCCCTTTCCAACATACTGGAGGAGCTACAACAAAACACACGCAACAACAACAACAACAACAACATCATCATCATCATCATCATCATCATCAAAGGGCGTGCTGGAATGGAAGAACTTTCTCAAGAGGCATTTTGCATTGGTAGTTGTAGGTAGTAGCAGCAGCACGAAAACAAGGCTTGGAGCGGCTCAAGAGCCACAACATTAGTGACTGCTAAGCATTAACAAATACATTATAACGTTCCGCACCGAATTGGAGATTTTGGGTATTGCTGCGGCTGCCGCAGGAGCGCCCATCTGCCCTGTCTTTGCCCCTAATTCGGTGCCCATACCCGCTAGCAAACGTGCATACGCATGGGCCTCTATCAAAGACGACGAGCTGGTGATGGACGATGACGGCGATGATGATGATGATGATGATGATGATGATGATGACGGGGACCGGAAAGAGGGGGAAGAGGAGGAGGAGGAGGAGGAGGAGGAGGAGGAGGAGAAGGATGAGAGAGGAGTAGTGGAAGAGAGGGGCGCAGGAGAGGAGTGTGGTGATGATTGCTCTGGTTGCAGGCTAACATTATGTTTGGGAAGAAGACGAGGGCTATTTCTGCTGCTGCTGCTACTGCTACTGCTGCTATTGCTACTGCTGCTATAGTTATTTCGGTTCCTCCACCGGTGTCTTTGAGTGATGTCTATATGATTTGTAATTGACGACGAATGCCTCGAGTCCGTTTTGTCCTGCCCCGGCATTTCCCCCTCCCCCAAAATCCCCTCTTCCTTCTCTTTCGCCGATGGAATGGCCGTCAAATCGACTAGATAGTCATAAGTCCTTCCCCCCAATCCAGACGACCAGCATCCTTCCCTACTCAAGAATCGTTCGACAACGACGAGGAGGAGGAGGAGGAGGGAGGGGGGGAGAAGGAAGGGAAGGAAGCGAATGCGCATCAAATCATCAGAAAACAAACACAACACACCACATTTCATCGTTCGTTTATCATCGCGGTATATTGCAAACGTGTTCACGCTATTCAAAAAAAATCAGATTAAGCTTATTATTAGAATCTGCTTTACATTTTGAGGATGATGATGGTGAGGGGGGAAAACCTGGACGAAATGTGGCTTCCGTTGTGTGACTGCTCCGCTGAGACTACATTTGAGCTTTTCTCCGGCCACTTTCCGCGAAAACGCAAACGGTGCAGGGGAAAACCGTCTCCACTCTGCTCGCTGAAAGACTTTTGAACAATACGATAGCTACCACCAGCGTTGTCTCTTGCGCGTCCTCCAACTAAAGCTGCTGTTCCGTTTTCCCCGCCATTTCCCTCCCCTCCTTGCCGATCATTCGCTCCTACCGAATGCTGGCTCCTCTTCGTACTCGTTATCGTGATTTGGCTGTGCCAGTCGCGATGATCGACGAGGGCTAGGAACATGCTTACGTCAGAGGCCCCCTCCAATACTTGGGAGTGAGGGGCATGACCTTGTATGGGAGGATAAGCGTTGCTGAGCGTTGAAACAAATGGTATAAAAGGGTCGCTGTTTGTTGCACAGAGTTGCGGGGAGAACGCAAATGGTGCTTCTGGTGCCAAGAGCATCGAAGACTTCCAGGATCTCTGATTGTCTCCCCGAACTTTGTGACTCTTCTTGCAAGCAAGAGGTATTCTCAAACCGTCCCTTTCAAGCTCCAGAACGTCTGGATGTTCATATTAATGTAAGAAGCTCATAGTATATATATAATAATATATATATATATATATATATATATATATATATATATATATATATATATATATATATATATATATATATATATATATATATATATATATGTGTGTGTGTGTGTGTGTGTGTGTGTGTGTGTGCTTGTGTATAAAATACATCTAGCACTCACTCGATAGATATCGCCGAATAGCCTTTAACGTCACGTTTCTGCGTCGAAATATCTTCCCATCGAACGATTCGATGATTGCGGACTTGGGAATTCTCACACGGAGCCAGTGTATCGAAATAATCGTGGATTCTTGAAATCGGCCGTTCTGCAGTTGCTGGAACAAGCGAATCTCTCTCTCGGGCATCGACTCTGAACAAGTATACATCATGATAAGCGCAGTACATTCACATTGCCGTAGATTAATGAGGTGAGAAGCAAGCAGCAACCTAGATGAATAAGGTCTCTATGGAGAGCCGCCGTTGAGTTGTTGTTGATCTTCGCCGGGTTGGCCGCCGAAAACTCTGTTGGTGGATTCGTAGTCCGCGAACATGTTGCGGAGAGAAACAGCAGTAACAAAAGCATTGCAAAATATTTCCCCCCCTATTCCCGCCCCGCTTCCGGCACCCTATGCGGAAAGGGGCCACGTTGCGTCGGCCCGGGCGCCATTGATCGGATCAAATGGTCGATTCAAAAAGCTGTATCGTGTTCTGACGGCGGAAAGCCGAAAAAATCTTTTTGGGGTCCATTTTGAGAAAAGGGTTATTGCATTAAAAACACATGCCATTTTAGTAATAAATCAGAAAGATAAAGATGTCGTTTGGTCATCAAACAGGCTCCTGCATAAATGTTCTCCTCGCAAGTTCGAGGATCTCCAGAGGATCTCGGACCACCTCCCGTCCGACGCCCCCGACCCGCACTTTCAACAGATACTACTACCTCCCACTCTGTTGCTCCCCGAGACACCACAAAGCATATATACATAGTTATGACTGAGTCTGGGACAAGATATGATCAATGTCATTACAGCGCCATAGTACACACGGAATCTGAGCCATCAGGCTCGAGGCAGAGGCATGGAGTTCCCAGGCCCTCAATGCTTCGATCTCTCTTAATATCGTCACAGTTACGGCATCGTCTTGCTGAAGCTTCTTCCCAAGGTAAAGCAACATATTACGTGGTTAGATCATAAATTAATGCCTATAATTGCCGTGAAATTGTTGAGCTGACTACCTTTAAAATAATCTCAGCTGCGCGACGAAATGGGTTGGTCCAGACAGTTGCATCTAGATTGAATAGTGTTTCTCAGCAGGCAACATCATTATGTGGCCCATTACTTAGTGAGATAACACATGGATCAAGAACACGTTTTTGTGGTTTGGTAGAACCAGTTGGTCTTCAATCAGCTCGATCGTTTGAAACAAGTACACTCGCAATGGGTATCTTTGTTCTGATTCTGGCTTGTCTGCTTCTTATACTCCTGAATAAATAACACGAAAAAGGAGCTTTGCGAAAGCTTCTTTGATGTGTATACAAAAGAACACTGTAACCTGTAACCACGCCGATGTCAGGTTTATAAAACGTGAACAAATACCATACGGATGCTGCTTTTGCATGCCCACATATTAGTTGCACGGACTGTCCGCAGAAGTATGTTCAAAGCGTGATGAATGTAGTTTTATGGTGCTGAGACACTAGAAGTCAATACTTAGCGAATATATAGTGGCATGTGTGTTCTGTGAACGCATGCTAGCATGCATGATACCGCCGGGGAAATTCGGCCAAGGTGTGTGTAAATGTGAGCTATGCACATGGTCCAGACAAGTACACATGTGACAAAATTGATCATACTAGTTCATTATTTATGATCACTAGCGTTGCCGATGAATGCTCTTTGTAGCCGCCACGCAACCACATCTAGACATGTGTACGTGTGTGTGTGTGTGTGTGTGTATGTGTGTGTGTGTGTGTGTGTACGTGTGTGTATGCACGTAGCGTATACGTGCGCCGACGGATGTATAATCAAATTAATTAAATTTGTTCAATGGTCATTGTACATGCATCATGTCAACATACATCGCACATGTGTGCCTAATAATGGCGCTTACTAGCCGCCGTCTCCGCGCGCATGCTAGCATGCATGAATGATGGCTACATGTTGTGACAATGTTGTTGTACGTTATATTAGACAGCAGCAGAAGCAACGTGTGACCACACGTACGTAAGTACATACATGCATATGGCTAGCTAGCTAGTACGCCATAGCATGTGTGCGGGTATCGTGTGTGTTTGCGGGTCACAACCAGCATTGCCGTCTAATAGCATTACCCTGTTATGTGGTTCAGCGTGTAAGTCGATAAGTCGATGTACACATGCACATCAGACAAGGGGTTAGCTAGCTATGTGTTCCGCATTTGATTGCTATGTATAGATATTATATATATATATATATATATATATATATATATATGTGCAGAGGCCGTACAAGCATATTTGTCTATAAAGCTTGTCGTAACCAAGCTTATATGTAATTGCAGCATTTAATAGATACGACAACTCTACATTACCATAGTGTGCATACATAACATTGCCGAAAGGCTCGACGAAAGATTCAGCAGGCACCCGGTTAATAATTTAGAGCAGATCATCATCCTCGTCGTCTTCTTCCTCAACAGCCGCATCTTCGTCAACCTTCTCTTCAACAGCTGCAGCTTCATCCTCCTTCCAATCCATGGCAGAAACTGACTTCTTGCCCATCTCCAGAAGCTTCTGCCTGACTGCGTCTGCCTTGTCCTCGCGGCCGATCCTGGCCACCTTGTAGCTCTTCTTTTCTCTTGATCGGTTTGCTGATCCGGTCTTGAAGCGTCCAAGCTCGGTGCCAGCGCGCTTCTTATTAGGATCTTCGCGGATAGCAGCATGTGCTTTAGTGTACATATCCTCGATGTCACCTGCTCCGACACCGGCAGCGATGTATTTTGCAAATTGGCGCTTGTAGGCTTCCTCATCCTCATCCTGTAGTTTCGTCATGTAATCAGAGACGTGGCCACCGAAAATGTATTTGCGTTGCACATCATTATCGATCTCAAGCTCTCCATCCTCGTTAACTTTGGATCCTGGGAAACGCCTGTTACTGTGGGGGATGTTCAGTCCTCCATCGCACGCACCCTTGAGCGCGCCAAAAAGACGGGACCCAGTGGTGGTTCGGGCAAGACCGACATCGAGCAGTGCCGTGAAGGCACCAGGTCCATCATCTTCATTTTCCATCTCGAATTCGCCATCTGCTGGATACTCCATGCCCCATTCATCCATATCACATTCTGAACGGACAGGACCCTTGTATTCAAGCTTGAACTTTTGGTTGACGCGGCGTGCGAGGAGAAGGCCAGTGCAGTAGGCTGCGGGGAAGTTGGTGAGGCCAGTCTTCACTCCGTAGCGTGGAAGCTCGTGAGAATAGGCAGATGCGATGCACACTGTGGACAAAATATAAATTAAATTCATGGGGAGATAGATTGTGGCAATCTTCTAGACACCAGGGTAGGGTAGAATACACTTTCATGCAGCGGACTCAGAGGTTCTTCCAACTGCACCAGTATCACATGCAGAGAAAGAGAGAAAGAAAGAGAGAGAGCCCCCCCCCCGTAACCACCATGTTGGAAATAGAATTCAGTATTACCATCATTTGTGAGGTCAGTGGAGAAGATTTGGCACACAATATCCTTATTGGTGAAACGAACGACGAATCGATACTTTGGAGTCTTATATTTGTTTTTATCCTGAAGGATGAGTCGTTGACGAGCGTAGTAATCGGTCTTGCACTCCCGGCGACGCTTGAACTTAACCTAAATGACAACAGGCAAAAGCTTATTAACAACATCCGAATTATGCTTAAAACCAAATAATTGCTAATACTACATTACTTATAAAGAGATAATTTTTTTAGTTGTAGATTACCTGGTAGCGCTTGAAGTAAGCCTTGTTCTTAATGACTTTCACGAATCCCATTTTTGGATATCAGCTGCGGTACGTTTCACGATAATGGATCCCTTGGGTGTCCTGTGTTATGATTTACAATAGTACGTATTATATCTTGATCTTCAAAGATGGGATGGGTAGACGCGGATGGGGTGGGGGAAGGCAGACATACAGTGGGGGAGGCACGGACCTTCGCTCGTACTGAGTAGTGATGCTCGGAGTATTTTCATCCAAATCGCCGAGGAACTTGACTTTGACCAATCCTCTATGTCGTATGGAAAAATCTTCATGCTATAAATCATAAAATAATCTCCATACAATTATAGACCTGCGACATGAAATTTACTCACATCTTGAGCAAAATCTAAGACTACGTGAACCTGCTTTGCCTTAGTATTCATAGTGTAAAATTTGAAGTGTTGGAGTATGAGGTGTGTGACAATTTTCGTGTGCGACAACTAACTTATTTAAATGTCTCAGATATATGTTTCACAGTCTATGTTAAACTTTAGAATTAATTTCTTTTAAATAATCACCAAATTCTCACTACAAACTTATAATCCTTCGAATTTTGGCACCATTTATCCTCTGACGAATTACACAGTACATCAAAATAAGATCTTATCATTAATTCAGATTAGCATCTACCCCCAGAGCAGACGAATTTCGATGAAGAAAGATGTTTCTTCATATGAACGACAACCTGTAATAGAAACTTCTTCCGATTGATTGCATGGTTTTTGAATTTGCTAGTTGAAAGTTTAAGCTGGTGATGGATTGGACCTTATTATTGCTTCTAACAATGCTGTCGCAATTATCTTTCTCGACAGTTGGGACTACAGCGAACTAGAAGTCATGAAGTGCAGTCTCATCCTCCTCCTTTGCATCATTGCTACTGCAGTGGTAGGGAATGAGGCAAGATGGGCGGTCCGAAGAACCAACGCAACGACGACTGCAAAGACAATGGAGAAGGAAGTCTCGACGGTTGAAAATTTGTACTTTTATCGTCTCCGCATGAATGACATCGCATTTTGCAGGTTGACCAGAATGTGGGTACAGGAACGGGCCTAAGGTAAAGAAATTGTCAGAAATCTCCTTTCCAAGTAGCATAAACTTTATTCTTGCTTCAGGCAAAGATTTGGTTTGAGATACGATCTAGATGTGGACAGGGCAGAGGATTATGTGGAAGACATGTACTCCGCTAGAGAGTATGGGGGACTTGAAG
Source organism: Bigelowiella natans CCMP2755 (assembly GCA_000320545.1). Classification (NCBI taxonomy): domain Eukaryota; phylum Cercozoa; class Chlorarachniophyceae; genus Bigelowiella; species Bigelowiella natans. The sequence goes on along the minus strand of ADNK01000398.1, from coordinate 7,363 downwards.
CTGAAGAATTCGACGAGAATTTTTTACAGAATGGTTACTCTGTCGAATATGGTGGAGAAGATCCAACATCCAGCAACTTGATAGAAATAGGACACGAAGCAGTGTCAGGCATGGAGAATTGGAGAGAACATATGGGAGATGATAAAGTTTTCGATGTTTAGAATCTCGAAATGGAGTTTGGCCTATGCATGATGAATGAATATAATTTAATTGTACGAGATATTAAAATTTCGTTCGGATGCAGGAATTTTAATAAGAGATTCATTTTGCGAACGACGCTTCCTGAGCGTTTACCTAAGATTCTAAGCAGGAACAACAGTTTTGAAGACACATGGGAAAATCATTTTACCACGCACGCTCACTAGTTTTAATTAGCCGAAGAAATTATGGTGCGGCGATATCGACGTTGTGTCTGGAAAGGCGAGCCTACGAATTCATATTTCACCCAGAGTATTTCGAGTGAAACATTTGTCTGGAAACGAACTAAGGTAGGAAAGCTTTTTACAAAATTTGGCATCCTTATTGAAGTGAGAAAGCATCCGCTCATTCTCCTAGTTGTAACACACATAAAAATTACACATCCATATTCAAGTTTTCACTAATACATATAAGTGCTTACGATACGTACAATACATGAGCATCGCTCAACTTTGTAACTACGGCATAGCAAAAAAGGTGGTTACGTACGTGACACAGATAGTAGGCACTGCACTCCATAATGAGGACATGCATAATTAGCGACTGCGTCTGCTGTGCAAGTCAATGCTTGGCTGTTGTCACACACATCGCATAACATGCTTGTGATGTGATGCTGTGATGTTTGTGTACATGTACTGATGTGTCCATGAGACAGCAGTGCGTGCAATTCACTGCACGATGTCATCTAGCTAGCTAGACGTGCATCGCAATGAATCCATCTTGACGCAATTTCACCATTACATCTAGCATTTGAGCAGCCAGTGTGCAAGAATGGTGCAAATCTGATGGACGCAGGCTTCCTAGCATCACTTGAACATCATTCACATGCACTGGACATTCCAGATTCTGTGTGTCCATTGGACATCGTCATTTGTGTTGTTGTGACTAGATGAAGCACAACTGAAATTTTGTCAGACAACAAGCTGTGAGACTTTCATGACAAGAAGCCACAGCAACATCCGCAGAGCATGGTGTGTGATGTGCAAGTGACAATGATGAATCATCACAACCGCCAATAGCGATGTGGTGATCATGGACACGGCTGTGCCATGCATGTGCTATCCACATAGTGCCATGTGTGATGTCACTTTGTCCATCATGGTGTGCTGAGCACACCCTCCTACTCTCGCAAAGCAATGCGACTACAACACGTGACACGCATTGCACACCATGTGCCATCAGCAGTTGTGACAATTGCTGTTGAAGAGAAGCAAACAAAGAAAAAACAAATCAACACAAGGAAGAACACAGAGAAGCGAAAATGAAACAATGTGACAAAGATCTCTAAGTAGAGATCATGTGACCAAAAACACACAAAAAAAGAAAAAGTGAAACAATGCAGGAAAAAACACAGAGAAGAAAGTGAAGAAAAACGAAAACTGAAGGCAAATTGTTGTGAGTTCTGCAATTGTTCCATGACCAAAAAACACACATGCGAAGGCATCAAAGAACAAAGAAAAGTTTGAAAACAAGACGGTGCCACACATCAATTGTTTCATGAAAGTGTCCATGAAATGTCAGTGAGTCCACATTCCTGCCTGACAAAACAAACAATTGGTGTTTGAATCTAGTGAATGGCATGCCCACAAGGACACTTTGCCACAAGTTTTCACAAAGTGAACAAACATCGTGTGAAAACGTGTGACGTTCGTTTTCAACTGGTCAACACACTGTTCGTGCTGAAGCAATGTGCTGCATCTAACATGGGACTGCTGTGTGCTGGTGTGCGACTGCCACGTGCTCGTGTGCTCTGCAGTGCAACTGCTCTAGCTGGTGCTGTGTGCTGCCACGTGCTGACACGCGACTGCTGTGTGTGTGCCGTTTGTTGTGCGATGCCACGATGTGTTCACTTGGTAACGTGCTTCATGTGCTCATGGCAAAAGGATTCCTGTCACAATGCAATGTTTTCACAGAACACCCATGATTTTCACTTGAGTGCAGGACAAACACAACTCACCATGAGATTGACGTGAGTGACAACAAGCAAGTGATCAAAAGTGGCACAGCAGTCAAAATATCATCCGTGTCCTCCTCGATCTACCGGAACACCAAGAAAACTTGAGGTTTATTTTGTGCCCGCCGGCCACAGCACTTCGAAGGATGACCTCAGCATGTCCAGGGGGGCCCCAGATTGATCCAACCGACAGCGAGGAAGGCAAGTCCGGTTTTCGCCGCTGTTCAACCAAGTGCGACAATGTTTTCTTGCCTGCATCATGGGAAAAAGGACCTGAATTGGAAAGAAAACGAAGGAAGAAGATAAGACCAAAGGCAAGAAGCACTTAAAAGACAACGGACGACGACGACGACACAGGCTCCTCTTTCATGTGAGTAGAAAGAAAGTCTGCCGTGTCGGGGAAGAAGAAGAAGAAGCCTCTAAGAAGAGTATTAATACTCGCGGGCTCTCGAAACATTGTTTGAGACGAATACATAATGTCCAGTGGCAAGAAGAGAAGCATTTCCTATGCTTCGTCCTCTCAAATGGCATTGAGTAAAAAAGGTTCTGCCCTCTTTCTTCTCCTGTACATATTTTTCCATCCTCTATAAGAATACGTGACTTTGTAGGACGAGCGTTCGGTGATCTAAAAGTTCTACACTCCTTCCCAAACAAAAATGTCGCGAAAGGTTTCACAAACACACAAATGAAAAACATGTAAATGCAACATTGCCACATTCTAACTAGTCGTGAATATATATTATCATGGCCACCACCAGGACATACCGTCAAAAATCCGTTCTCAAGTCTGACTATAGAAGTGGACACAGAGGCATGCGGGAGCTTTAGAGATCTGAAAGATCAAGTACTGACGACTTTCATGGATCGGTCATCCTCTTCTTATTTACCTTTATTCTACCCAGATAATTGATCGTATCGGATTTGGAAAGTCAATACTTTTCCTTCTTGATGGACACATTCTGGAAGAAAATGCCGACGTGAAAGTAAGTGATGATCTCAGAGAAGAAGAGCTTAGGCGTTAGAATGTCTCTACCAACCGAGCAGTTGGACAAATATGACCTGAAAGCTCCGAGAACTTGCCTGCATGTCTCCATAACAGTGTTGCATTTAAATCTAGGGAGCTGACCCGAAATCTGTACAATTTGCGTTGCGGGATGATCTGGCTCCCACACTGACAGCCATTCAAAATGCTAAACGGGTCATTAGGGAGGGGAACAAATTTGTTTGTTATCAGAGTTCGGAGGAAAATGATCCTTTTTTCTATACATCTATTTTCGCACGATATAATTTTGAGAGACTTTTTGTTCATGTTGATCGTATTAGTCATTCATTCAGAATGTATCTTGTTTAAACATGAGTTAGGGATAGGGGGGGAGAGAAAGAAAGAGAGAGGGGGGAAAGAGAGAGAGCGATTTCAGAATGCTATCTCGCGTTATGTATGCTTCGTAAGTTCACGTGAGCAAACAGCAACTTGATTTACAGGGCAGCCTTGCTTTCATGCCCGTGCGTGATTTTGAAGCCGTCGTGAAGCATGTGGTTAACAGCGACAAGAAACTGGTAACACAGATATACGCATGCAGACACGTACGCACACACGCACGCACACACGCACGCACACACGCACACAACTCGAGAGCATACTTGTCGTGTCGTGCTTAGGTTCGGAGACGGAGTGGTGAGTTAGCGATCGCAGCTAAGAAGGAGCAGCTCCTACGGGTCAAATTCAAGTCCGTATTGAGACAAGTGAAGGGCTGCTCACAAGGTTGTTATTAATAGTAGAACAACATGAGGGGGGGGGGGAGAGAAAGCTGAGTAAAGGAAAAATACAAACAAAAACTGAGCGAAACATGGTTATGGTGTGCACAGTTGACCCTTTCGACGATCTGGAGCAAACCGACTTCAGCTGCCATTCGTTTCATGTCATGGCAAAATGCGTGCGGAACTTGCAGGCCCGGTAATAATAACGAATAGCGCATACCTTACTGATGATATTAGAGTGCGTATTGATGTCAATTTTCGCATTTTTGAAAAGATAAATACTCTCCCGAATACAATCATTCAGCCAACATAGTACTCTCCCAAGCACCTTAAGTGTGCGTGCGTGCGTGTGTTGAATGTGTGATTGTATGCGGACTTGTGCGGGTATATATTTTTACTTCCCCAGTCTCGCGCCATGCTGATAATATCGGGGGATTCTTTCTTTCTGTCTTTCTCAGATTGAAGGTCGCAATTCGGGAGGTCAGCGTACGCACACGTAGTCTAGAGCGCTCCAAAACCAAGTATGGCTGCATCACTAGCGAATGAATGAATAAATGATGATCACAGCTACCTGCTGGTTTGAACGGTTGATATATTTGCTCATGAGCGTAGAGCAATAAGCAGTAGCAGAACCCTTGTGATTTATAATTTGCAGAGGAGAGAGAGAAAGGAAGGATAGTAGGGGAGGGAGGAGAGAGCTGACAATAAGCTTGTTTAAGTTTTGGAAAGCATTGATTGTCTCGTCGAACTCCAGGTTGAAGGAGAGCTCCGATATGCTCGAATCCTTCAGAAAATGCTTTACAGCTTCTGAGATGGAGACGATTGCTACCACCGCACAATACCTGACGAAAGAAAACCAGTAATAAATCCGCTAATAATAATACGCAACCTCATGAGAATGAAAAGGACACCTATCAAAAACCTACGTTATTTGTTCTGAAAATTGGATTTGCGATAGGAAACGGGACGGTAATCTGAATGAGCGAAACGACAACAGCTGTTCTGATAAAGATCCAAGTTTTTGCGCGCAAAGTTCAATGATGTTGTGCGATTGAGAAATCTCAGACTTTGGGGTTGCATTTGCTCTTTTTTGGTAAATTTCTCCACCTAGCGCTTATTGGCATTCAAAGTCACTACGTTACATGATAATGAGCTACACATAAGCAATGAGCTTGCCACTGCTGTCGATCGATTGATATGCACAGATGTCCTATGTCTAGTATGTGTCTACTATATATCTACCCGCGTCATATCGCTGACTAGGCGAAGCGTGACATTATTGACGGTAGCATGCATGCGCATTGATTGTGGCCCGTACAACGCGCTGCTATGTACTTTCAGACTTTACAGCCAGCTAGCTAGCTAGCAAGACCCATCTAGCCACTGCGACCACTTTTGACCAGATGTGATGGTACTGGCATGCATATATCTATCTAGTATATGTCTAGATGTGCACAAACGCATGCGCTGCGGTACGGTACTAGCGTAGCGTGTCTATAGGGACATCTAGCAGACATGCTAGCATGTTTGCTAGATGTAGACTCTACATTCTAGCATTGTAGAGATTTTACAAAATGCATCCCACTACGACATGTCCCTGGCTAGCTGGATGTAGACAAGCAAGCTTTGCATGTCTAGTGTCACACTAGTAGATGCTATAGGTACGCTGCCGTGCTCATCGCATCGTTGGCACATGCCAGCATGAACACCTGACTAGGTAGGCTAGTAGGCCATGCTAGCATGTAATTCGACTACTGACTACACATTATTGCACATTATTTTTAAAAGTATACTTCAAGACGCATGCACATCTTCACGCCATCATGTGCTTCATCAATAGTGGGCGCGTCGTCTTAAATACCTCACAAATATGCATGTACGTATGCTGCAGATACAAAGAACAACACCCAGAAGTCCGCTGCAACTTGCGAGATCCCAGCACCTTCAAAAAAGCTCCGTTTTCTTTGCGAGCAAGGCGGCAGCTTTAGCTTCTTCTATGATCTAAACCACAGAAAGAAGCACATGTTGAGGTTGGTGTGCGAGCTTAGAGCTTCTGTGATAATATCTATCTAGAATATCAATATCTACTTTATATATATATATGTATATATATATATATAATATATATATGTGTGTGTGTGTGTGCATTTATTTGGATCTAGTACCGCTTCCTCGTTTAAGTCGGACCCCTTTCGCAAGCAAGGGAACTCCATTGTGTTGGGATATACAAGACTGCAGGGAGCATAATGGGAAGGGGGGGGGGGGGGCGTGAGAAGAGGAGGATGAGGGCATTGAGAAACATCGTACTTGCTAAGAGGAAACACCATAAGACATTTACTCCGAGAGAACGCAAAATGACGTACAACGAATCATCGTGCCATCGGTGCCTCAAAAGTGAGGCTACTCGAGTTGGAGATACGATACAAAATGTATATGCGCTTGCGTGCGTGCGCGTGCATATTTACACGGGAATCTATGTGATTTTCGATTGAGGAAGTTCACCTTCGCTTTAACCACCCAAGAAACGCCGCCCGCACCCGCAGAGCAATGCTTTCCTGTTTGATTTAGCACCATTCGAAAAATGTGACGGGAAGACTTCGCAGCAGCAGCCGCGACGCTGTTCTTCAGCGTGCCACGTTCACAGGACATGTGTGCAGCCTCCAGCAGGGGGGCGTATCAACAACAGACTGCCAGCCGCCATCACCACCATCATCATCTTACTACTACTACTACTACTACTACTACTACTACCACTACAACTGCTGCTACTACCTGCAATATAGAGAGGGGTATGGGCAGGATGCCAAGAGCTATCGTCGTATCGATCTGCAGGTCAATGTTCGGAACCTGCAATGTACGTGTATAGCTGCTGTTTCCTAGATTCCTTCCAAACCGCTTTATGTTTAATGAAGCGTAGCGCAATGTTGCCCGCCCCCCCCCCCCCCCCCCCCCGTTTCTGTCTCAATCAGTCTACGCGGCAAATTATGAGATAACAACTACCTTGTCGAACCATATCGTCACGGAGGAGAGGTCTGAAAATAAAGAAGAGATCAGAAACACAAACACGTGCAGACTGCGTACACACACACACACACACACAATCAATTAATAACCTACAAAAAAAGTCTTAATTGTGGCCCTGTTGTCCATCTCTCGCACATACATACCCTTAGCACACTTGAGGCGGAACGAGTCCTTCACTTTGAGCTTGTGGATTTTTGATGTTTAGCGTGAAGGATAAATAATGCGACCCTTCCACCCGAGCCTAACCCACAGTAGGGCATCATGTGTTACTTATTTTATATAAATATTACACTAAAATGTATAAAGGAGATGATACTCAGGTGTATGCGGTAGTTTAATGGTTCACACCCTATATTATATATATGTATATATATATATATATATATATATATAATAATAATATATAGTATAGAGAGAGAGAGAGAGACG